>ML253756.1:68992-99704 GCA_005239495.1 Nicotiana undulata | reverse complement strand
TAAATAAAATATTTTTTCTGATATATATGAGTGTGTGTGTATATATATATATATATATATATATATATATATATATATATATAACTGCTCTGTCGTAGTAGTCTCTCTCATAGGCACTCCACCATACTAGGCTTTGTATCTCAACCAACCGGGCTCGATCTTATGCGCTCGGCCACAATAGGCTCGGTATATAACTTACCATCTGATTAGAGGTTTCCCAATAGGGGCCTACCCATCGATTATAGCTCGATGGTAATGAAAATATTGTGATACTATATATATATATAGACTCTCTTCTCTCTTGACTGGAAGAAGGAAATACTCAAATGAATATGAAGTCCCGATAAAGATAATATTGTAACTTGCGAGACTAGCAAAATATACGTAAATTCCGGTATATCACCTTTTCTTTTGCCTTGTTATCAAACTTGTGTAATTAAGAGATCATGCCAAAATGAAGGAAATGTTTAGCCTTAACATACCTGGAGTAGAGAAAAACCCGTATGATGTTCTTGAGAAGGATCACACCGCACTCCCTTAGAATTGCGAAATCCCGTTGTTATTACGCAGTGCAATTTCGTATGAATTTCTTTACCAACCTAAGAATTGTCGTTAGTTATTGTAATATAAAATCCGATATGAACTTTCAAAATCTTCTCCAAAATGGAATTCTGATGCCAAATGAGCATAATTTTCATTGTTTATTGTAATATAAAACCTGATGTGAACTTTCAAAATCTTCTGCGAAATGGAATTCTGATGCCAAATGAGCATAATGGTAAATATGACTAATATATGTATGCCTTCAAAATTGTTGAGGGCTAATAGATAGTCCATGTGTCTTGTTAATCTAGTACCTAAATCAAGAGTCATTAGACTCTCCTATACTTGCTGCCACGTCGGGGAGGGGGGGGGGGGGGGGGGGGGGGGGGGGGCTTTGTCCCCACCTACAATTATATATCCACAAATCTTTAATTACATGGAAATCTCATATTAAACCAATAAATAACCACTTACCCACATAATTAAGAATTGTCTCAAATTACTTAAAATACTACTCTTTTTAATACACTTTATACATCATATTGCCATGGTCATATGGTACCTTATATGACACTAGTCCATAAATACCGGGTATTTTATCTCGGGCCATATTTTATCCCAAAACGCCAAACTTCGATGAAACTCATTTCTTCCGATTTTCTTACCCTCTCACATTCACGAATTTACTTATCCCTTGTTTGAAATAGTGTGATACTTATAATCCCAAAATAAATCACATTCTCGAGCTTGCGTCGATTAACTTTACGATGAAACCTTAATGTCCGAAAATGCGGGATGTAACATCCCATTCCCGAGCTTTCATCAATTCACTTACGGTATACTTTCATGTACGAAAACATGGGGTGTAACATCATTCCCCCCTTTGGAACATTCGTCCTCGAATGTTGACTGATGCACTTATCATTTTCATAACTTATGTCTTTCGATTACTTTAGTAGTCTCCTTGCCATCTACAAAACTGTTATGTGAATAATTCCAAAGTCTAGGGTATTCCCCCCTTTAGTCCTCTTTCTCATACCATAACTTGTGGTCGGAATCCTTTCAATCTCGTAACTGTTGTTATCTTCTATCATGCAGCGTATACGACTTTTTCCTTGTATGCGTGCCTATGCGACTCTTCCCTTAAGATTTTAGCCAATCTCTAGGCCTCACCTTGGAAATACATATAGAACTTGACAAAATGTCCTTCTGGTCATCTATAGGCATATTGAAGATCTTCACTCGGTACTTCATTGAACTTGCGAGTATTGCTACATCTTGTTCCATAGACCCGGTTATATATCCGCATGATTTTATTGCATCAAGGTAGGTCATATTATACCATAACTCTTTCTTCGGTCCATCGTTGATGAGGTTTGCTACCAAATTCCAGCTTACTCTTGTTGCTTATTTCATATGTATAAATCTAAGTCCTTTAATGCTTCCTCATTACTGTTCATCTTAAGAATGATGACCTAATCTCAGCTCATACTTTGTGACTTTCGTCCATCCATTATGATTCGTCTTAATGTTGGTCTACAATATATCACTGATGAATTGAAACTTCTTATGTAGTACCTTGCCACTAGGGATTACGTTGCATCGAGGAATATTTGAGGTGACTTCCATAATTGTATTTCATAGTATCTTAACGTGATTCACCTTTTGGGGGTATTCTAATCTCGTGTCGTTCGCGAAATATTTTCTCCTTCTCCTCTTATTGTTTCTTCAATTCATTGTTCAATCGAAGGCCTAAACGTCATCTTTTATCTGTCACAATTACACCTTCATTTTTTTTATTACCATATCAGCATTCAATTTCTTCTAAATGCTACTAGTCATAGACTCCTTTGAGCTCATTCAGTCTATACAGAACTTTACTTAATTTAGAGAACCCACCAGATCTCTCTCATTTTTGTGGGCTTAATCCCGAGGGATTATCCATTCTCGTCACCTTCTCACTCGCCCTTTCTTATCCTTACTCCTATCTCCTTACAATTTTTTCGCTCTACCATACTTTAGCTTGCGACCCATACATATCCATTTATACTACTCACAGCCTTCCTTCAACTTCTTGCACCATAGATTTCCTTGTGTTATTCTGGAACATCAAGCGAGACATAACCTCGTATCTAACTCTTCTTTTACTCTATTAACTAGACCTCTCGATAACTAGAACCAATAGGCAAGATATGCCACTAACGATGCCGCTATCATCCCTAGATACTGAATCCCCGCACTTCTAGCCTTCTATCCGAAGTATGGACAATTCACAACCTTCTGGATTTGAGTATCTTGTACGTTATTCACCTTTACCTTACTTACCTTAAAGTCTCGCATCACATCTTGTATCTTCTTCATGACCTCCCTTTCATATAGGTATAATGCACATCCACAACTTGAACTTCTATTATAATACTTGCACCTTTTCACATGATTCAATGAGAGCTTTATACTGACTTCTTATGAGGCTGGTATTCTTCTAACTGGACCTCTGATATTAAGAGTGAATCTACAATGTTCTCAATCACGATGTCCATAATTTTGTGGGTCCAATAATCAAACTCCTGATTTACTTAGTTGATGCATCTTTTTAGATTCCTTTTTCCTCTGATCAACTTTTATGTAGGCTTAAGTTATCGATACCACTTTTCTCAAAATATATGTTGCATGGATAATACTCCGAACTCTTAGGTGGAGCTAACTTTGGATTATTGATCGAATACTTCCTTTTGTTCCTTCTCAGCTTCCTTTAAACGTAAGCTATTACTTCTTCTGGTCGTTCTGCTGCTTGTTGTGTGCCTACTAGGCTAATGTTGGCACTCATGAATATTAGAATCCCATGTAACCCATATGATCTCGAATATCACTTACTTCCTATTCATTAGTCGCGATAGATTCCACTTTCTCATAGAGCGCATACAATGTTGTAGTGAGACTGTTTTTACATGACCATTTATTGTTTTCTTCAAGTTACTATGCTTCGGTTGAAGCCTTCTTTCTTATTTTTCTTAGCTAGTCTTTCATTAGTACTTAGGGAGGATCCTCTGACTCTTGTAAAGCTGTGAGCTTAGTAGATGGTATATTCGACAGACCTTTTGATGTCCTTCCTTGCCAATAATCATCTGTAATTACTTACTTCCACGCCCTTGTACTGGTAGGGTTGCTTCTGAACTGATATTTTAATTGTCTTCCCGATGGCACTCTCTTTTATTCACATAATACTCATACGATACCTTTAACTATCCCAACTCCTATCTGAATATTTCTCAAGTATTACAATGACATTACCACGAGGCTAAATTCACTATATTGGGTTTTACCATATTTATCTTGCATGATCTGCTAACTCGTCTGTAACCTCCTGTTTTTCCATAACTAGGCTCTTCCTAAATCAACTACTAACTATTCGTTGGCCCATTCTCACATCAATATTTCGCGTAATCTTTCTTGAGTTATTTCCTTTGTCTTAACTTACCTCTCACACTAACTCCTTATTTATCAATAACATCCGGAGCAGGAATTCTTACTTCTTTTTTTCTTGACGTCGTGCTTACATAACATTCTGGAATCATAGCATATCTCTAACATTTGGATAAGTGCAATCTCATCCCTTTCTCATTTTCTTATCGCATTCTTCCTTTATTGTTTCATAGTTACTAGAACCACTTAATTTTGACTTAATGCCACATCACTACATATTTCCCCCTTTAGGGGAGTACTTATATTTAGAGCCACGACGATCTACTTATAGATGTTTTACCTCTTCTTCTTTGGCGTATTTTCACATCATCGATGACCCTTACCCGCCTTACGGTAATCCTTCTGTACCGAGGATAAAAAATTCCTTACTCACGAGGGTGACACTTAGTGTAACTGGCACACATAGTCCATTAAGTTTAACTTTGGTAACATTGCTTGCTTTAGGAAAGTGTCTTCCTGAATGACCTTCAAAAGTTATTCTTTTGTCATCCATTCTATTATTGTCGGAATGCAATCTAAAATTCTCATGATGCCGACTATTATCAATTCACTCAGTTCTAATTCATGTTTAGTTTATCTCGTTCACCAGCCCATACTGATTTCTATTACTTTGGGTCTAACTCTTCCTTCTGGTAATCACTTTAGAGTCATGAACTTATTTCTCGAAATGAATATATGACTTTATGGCCTATACTCTTTTATTGCCTCAAGTCCTGTCACCTCTCGTCCTTTCCTTTACTTGAGTATAGACTCTGTAATACTGTCATTTTTTCGATCTACCATTGTCATCCACGTATCATGTCTTACTCATAATGCTCCATTAATTCTCTTCTTATTTCTTGCTATCATTTTTGTTAATCACGTTATTCCGAAACTTCAACAAGACATTCTTTTGCTTTTAGCGCCCCTTGCTCCATCCACTGGCTCTTTGGGTTGCCTAACATTCTTTCTCTACTGGGGACGGGAGCCATACTAAGGTAATATTTATCCCCTCAAGGTTTCCAGTGCCTATCTTTGTAGTACTCATATCTAGCTGCACTATTTTAGAGTACATCATCTGGGTGTCTCAGAAGGGGATCTATTAGTACACTTGCAATATCCTTCGGAAATGTCAATTAACGTAAACTTTTGGGTCACTCTAACCCCAACCGGATCATGATATATGTCCTCTCTTATACTTATTTTGTTAGCCCTCATAGGGCATAAATGAGATTGGTGCGGCCAATTGTACATACCTATGTTACTATTGAAGGTAACTCAAAATGCTTATATCTCCCTCATGAGTTGAAAGTACCGATAATCTTCATTAACTGGGTACCTCGTACCTTTTTTCACCTTGCTTCTTTTACTTGCTGGAACTTCTGTTTACTTTTCGATTCTCTTTTTCCATTTTATCGTAAAAGTTGATAGGCATTCTTGCCTTAGGGATCTTTATTAAGAAGCTTACACATCTTAGTATACACATGGTCTGCTGAATACTTCATATATATCCATCATAAGCATGATGACAACTATATCTCTTACCAACTGTCTTTCTCGGTGTAGGCATCGTCGTATTATGAATAATATATAGTTTAGGAAATTGAGTTCCTACAACTGAGCTTTACCACACGATCTACAATAAGAAGAAAGAGTGAGTCCTAAATGTCCTGTAGCCTCCTGGGGGCGAGACCGGCACCCAGTGCCTCACCTATCCTTGCGTACCAACTTGCGGTTAAGGAACTCTGAACATATGATGTCATACTTTGGCCATGGGCCACAATGCAAGACAACGGCAAATGCTGACTAAATATCAATATAGAGCCAGGCTGACAAGGTCGTCGTACTTACTACAGCTGACAAACCAACCAAATATACATACAAGGATTACAAGCCCATCACACTGCACTAACTGACATAATATGTCTACAAGCCTCTACTGATGGATATACTGTGATCGGAACAGCTCCCTAACCTACTCATAACATAAATACATATATATATAAGATGTACATAAGGTTCTAGACCTGGCAACTCCGAAAGGCATGGAGCTTACCGATCAAGCTGAACTCGGGCAACACTTAATAAAGAGGTCTACCCGTCTGTCTGTCTGAACCAGCACGCATGAAATGCAGCGCCCCCATAAAAGGGATGTCAGTACGAAATAATGTACCGAGTATGTAAGGAAATATACTGAAAGTTAAAATTGAGCCGATAATATAATAACTGAAAGTAACTGGAAGTCAAAGATAATCTAAAGATATGTTTACCTACTGATACTGACTCAACTCTCTCAATACAGTATGTAAAATAGTTAACCGGCCTTATAAGTGTCACGACCTAAATTCCCAACCCACGGGATCGTGATGGCGCCTAACACCACACTTGCTAGGAAAGCCAATGTTAGAGGGATTCAATATTTAAAATAATTAAAATATAATATTAGGTCTAAATTTATCAAATAAATGATGCCGAATAGTATTAGACATAATAAAACAAAACTCGAAGCTAATTATAATATCTAGCTACCCAAGGTCTGGAGTTACAATTCACGAACTACTAAAGAATACTACAAGTATTTGGCTGAAATAAAGTACATATGTCTGTTTTGGAACTAAGTAAAACAGTAAATGAATAAATAGGAGAAGACTCCAAGAATCTACAGACGCCAGCAGATCTACCTCGTGTCTCTGTGTGAATGCTCAGCTACTACTCGAAACTCAACTCTGGTCGGAACTTGGATCTGCACAAGAAGTGCAGAGTGCAGTATCAATACAACCGACCCCATGTACTGGTAAGTGCCGAGTCTAACCTCGACGTAGTAGTGACGAGGCTACGACGGATCATTTATAATATAACCTGTAAGTAATGTATAATAAAGCAAGAAGGGAATCCTAAACTAAATAAACAGTAACTTGCAACAATTAATAAAATAACCCAGCTAACTTTTTCTGATCTCAGCTATAACCAATCCTTACAAAAATTTCCAAAATTTCACTTGAAATAACAGTAAAAGCCGAATATGAATGACAACAATAAAATAGTGAGTATTCCAGTCTTTATATTATAACCAATAAAACATACATATTCTACCTTATTGCTCCTTGTTGCGGCGTGAAACCTGATCTCACTTGTCCACCCTTATTACTCCTTGTTGCGGCGTGCAACTCGCTTCCACCCGACAATCACATTTCATCATTTATAATAAAGGTTTCACAAATTAAATCAAAGTCCTTCACAATATTTATGTCCCTACAAATGTAAACAGAACGATGTACAATTAAGAACTTCACCAAATATTACTACACAGCGAAACCAACCGAAATGTATTACCCGACAACCAACTCAATCATTTATGTGCCACAATGAATCCAAGGAACAACTAATACTTTCAATTAAGAGAGACAATATCCAACAAACAAGTAAACATAGAAGCATCTATAATTATGAAACAGTTAAGACAAAATATAATAAATTGGAAAGGGGAAAATGATCATGCTAAATAGATAATTTGGTGGTGCATAGATACTCTTCACCTCACCTATACACCACACACATGGATTTCACATAGCATTTACATCGGGAATTTCTATTCCCTCAAGTCAAGGTTAGACCAACACTTACCTCAATTCGCAGGCCAGTCGCTGCTCAAGCACAACTTTTCCTTTAGAATTGGACTTCAACTCACTCGAATCTAATCATAATTAGTTCAATGTTATTGATTAGTGCTAAAGGAACTAACTTTAATGTAAAACTATGATTTTTCCTAAGTCTTTCAATCAAAAGACAAAAAATCGACCCTGGCCCCGCTTGGTCTAAACTCGAGATTCAGACCAAAACCCGTTTATCCATTCTCCCCTGATCCCGGATATACAATTGGTTTCGTAATCCGACCTCAATTCGAGGTCTAAATTCCTAAATTTAGAAATTCCTAAGTTCTACCCAAAAATCTCAATCTTTACCATAAAAACTCTAGATTCTAAGTTGAAATCTTGTTAAAGTTGTGAAGGATTGAAAGGAATTAGTTAGGGATCACTTATTGAGTCTTTGGAAAATCGCCTATAGAGGTTTAGCGTTTGAGAGAATTGAAAAATGGGTGAAAATCCCGTCTAAAATCCCACTTAACAGGTTGCGGTTATCACAAATGCGATCAGGGGTTCGCAATTGCGAACCCTTCGAAATTACTGCTGCCTTCGCATTTGTGACACATATGTAGCATTTTCGACTTCTGGGGGACTTCCCAATTCTGGCCAAAGCTTCGCATTTGCGAGGATGGCCTTCCCAGTCCTTCTTCGCATTTGCGACAATATTATCGCATTTCCCAGGCCTGTTCACTTCGCAATTGCGAAGCCTGATCTCGCCAGATGCACCAACTAAGTTTTTCTAAGTCTAAACACTTCGTAACCTATCCAAAACTCACCTTAGCCCTCGGGGCTACAGACCTAACATGCACGCAAGTCTAAAAACATCATACAGACTTGCTCGTGTGATGAAATCATCACAATAACATCAAAAACTATGAATTTAACCTCAAACTCATGATTTTTTACTATTTCTCAATCGGACGTCCGAATCATGTCAAATCTACTCCGATTCTCATAAAACTTCACAGATAGTACTTAAATATCATAACAAATCTATACTGGGCTCCGGAACTAAAATACGAGCCCGATACCAACGGTTTCAAACATTAATCCATATTTTTATCTTATTAAAATCCAGCACAACAATTTTCTTCAAAAAATTAATTTCTAAGGCTAGGGACCTCGGAATTTAATTTCGGGCATACGTCCAAGTCCCATATTTTATTTCAGACCTCCCGAGATCGTCGGAACACAGATTCGGATCCGTTTGCTCAAAATGTTGGCCAAAGTCAACAAAAACAAAATTTTGAATTCAACAATTATTATTTTCTCATATTATCACATAAAACGCTTTTTGGTTTCGCGCCCGGACTGCGCACACAAATCAAGGTAAATAAAATCTATCTTTCCAAGGCTAATGATCCCGGGATGGAGTCTTAATTCATAAGATGACCCTATGGGTCATCACAATAAGGCTCGGTATATATATAGATAATTGCTCTACTGTAGTAGGCTCGCTCATAGGCGCTCGGTCATACTAGGCTTTGTATCTCGACCAACTGGGCTTGTTCATAGGCGCTCGACCACAATAGGCTCGGTATATAACTTACCATCTGATTAGAGGTTGCCCAATAGGGGCCTGCCCATCGATTATAGCTCAATGGTAATAAAAATACTGTGATTCTGTATATATATAGACTCTCTGCTCTCTTGATTGGAAGAAGAAAATACTCAAATGAATATGAAGTCCCAACAAAGAAAATATTATAACTTGCGAGACTAGCAAAATATACGTAAATTCCGGATATGACCTTTTCTTTATGCCTCGTTATCAAACTTGGGTAATGACGAGATCATGCCAAAATGAAGGAAAGGTTTAGCCTTAACATACCTGGAGTAGGGAAAAACCCGTATGATATTCTTGAGAAGGATCGCACCGCACTCTCTTAGAATTACGAAATTCCGTTGTTATTACGCACTGCAATTTCGTATAAATTTCTTTACCAACCTAAGAATTTCCGTTGCTTATTGTAATATAAAATCTGACATGAACTTTCAAAATCTTCTCCAAAATGGAATTCTGATGCCAAATGAGCATAATTTATGTTGTTTATTGTAATATAAAATCTGATATGAACTTTCAAAATCTTCTCCAAAATGGAATTCTAATGCCAAATGAGCGTAATGGTAAAGGTGACTAATATATGCATGCCTTCAAAGTTTTTGAGGGCTAAATAGATAGTCCATGTTACTTGTTAATCTAGAACCTAAATCAAGAGTTATTAGACTCTCCTCTACGTTACCTTGTATGACACTAGTCCATAAATATCGGGTATTTTATCTCGGACCATATTTATCTCAAAATACCAAACTTCGACAAAACGCATTTTTTTCCGATTTGCTTACCCTCTCACATTTACAAATTTACTTATCCCTTGTTTGTAATAGCGTGATACTTATAATCCCAAAATAAATATCATTCACGAGCTTGCATCGATTAACTTTATGACGAAACCTTAATGTCCAAAAATACAGGATGTAACATCTCATTCTCGAGCTTTCATCAATTCACCTACGACATACTCTCATGTACGAAAACATGGGGTGTAACAGTTTGTGAACTTTGCATATCTAGGGTTTCGTTATAGGTAGTCTTAAAGTGAGTTCATCTTCTACTATTGTGGGTTTCGATGATTTCACTATCCCTATTTCTCATCGCTTTTATGTACATCCCTCGGACAATCCGAGTAATCTTCTGATGTCTCCCCCATTTTGATGGAACTGATTTTTTCAATTAGTGTAAAAACATGGTAGAATATCCAAACCACCAGTTGATTCACCTTACTTTCAATTTTGGGAACGATGCAATGAAATGGTCGTTGCATGGATAACTAATTCATTATCTAGAGATATAACAAATAGTGTAATGTAGTTTGATACTACTAAGGATGTGTGGACTGAAATTAATGAAAGTTTTGGTACTTCAAATGGCTCTAAGTGTATCAAAATCCAAAGAGATATTAGTGCATCATCTCAAGTATCCTTAGATATTGCAACTGATTTCACTAAGTTGAGAGGTCTTTGGATTAACCTAGCATTGCTTATGTTGGACCAGTATGTTCTTATGGAGAATTACCTAAGTTCATCGAGGAGAAGAAGATATACCAGTTCCATTGTGATTTAAATTAATCATACCACCTATAAAAGTAATATCCTGGTGTTGCTATACCTTCCTTTCTTGAGCAAAGCATATTCTATGCTCAACATGATGAGAAACAAAAAGAGATTCTCCTCCAATTCTCGTCTTCTCAAATTATTCTGTCTCTTTTACTGCTTTAACTGGTCTTATCAACAACCATAGAGGTTTCAATAAGAGGGTTCAGTTTGATTCAAAGAAAACTTCTAGTCCATCTTCTAGTGTAACATGCAAGTATTGTAAAGATCCCGGCCACACCATTGATAAATGTTACAGGCTGGATGGTTTTCCTTTAGATTTCAACTTTACAAAGTGTAGGAGATATGTAGGTTGTGTTCAGTCTGAGAGTTCTGGTCCACACTTTGGATTTCTCCCTCCAAGTCCTTTTGATGTTGTTGGTCATAGATTTACCAAGGAACAATATCAACATCTTATGACTTTGCTCCATCAAGTCCACACTTCTCCTATCTCCCATCCTAAAAGCATTGGTGATGACAACACATAATTAGGAAATTTTGCACGTGTGTACAACCGCTCTGAGGTTCATTTTGCTGCTTTTCATGCATATGTAATTTCAAACTAAGGTATAAGTCCTTAGATCATTGAATCTGGTGCTACAAACCACATGATCTCACACTCACATTCTTCAAAACCTCAAACCTTTAACCACACATTTTCTAATAACTTTACCTAATGGATATAAGGTAAAAGTCGTATCTACTAGGTCCATAATCCTCTGTCCAGATATGACATTACATAATGTCCTCTTAGTTCCATCTTTTTATTTCAACTTATTTTTTGTGCACACATTACTTCTTCATTTCACACGCATTGCAGTCGTATCTACTAGGTCCATAATCCTCTGTCCAGATATGACATTACATAATGTCCTCTTAGTTCCATCTTTTTATTTCAACTTATTTTTTGTGCACACATTACTTCTTCATTTCACACGCATTGCAGTCGTATCTACTAGGTCCATAATCCTCTGTCCAGATATGACATTACATAATGTCCTCTTAGTTCCATCTTTTCATTGTATTTTTTGCATCCAGCTAGTGCATTATCTGTTGTTTTTGTTTCCAAGTTTGTTCTTATTTCCAATTCTACTCATCGTAATGTGCCCAGTCATGTTTCATGTTCTATTGCTCCTTCTGTAATCTCTAGTTTACATCGTAATTCCTCTGTTGTTACTAATGATGTGTTTGGTCATCAAAGGTTATGTTGCATTCCTTTCTCATTTTTATCAGATAAGGTCACATATAAACAACCTTTTCTATGTAATGTATGACCTATGGCTAGACACTAGAGGTTACCATTTTCTGATAGCTCCATCTATTCTATTGTACCTTTTCAACTTGTACACATTGACAATTAGGGTCCTTACAACACCTAAACTTATAATGATTTTAGGTATTTTGTGACTTTGGTTTATGACTTCACAAGAGTCACATGGACCCACCTCTTGTCTTGTCAAAATAATATTTTATCTATCCTTAAAGCTTTCATTCAAATGATCAGAGTATAATTCGGTCCTTTATACAGTGTTTTAGATCTGACAATGTCTATGAATTACGCTGTAGTTCTAAAGCTCGGCAATTCTTTACTTCCAATGGGATCCATCACCAAACAGAATGGCATAGTTGAGAGGAAATGCAAACATTTGTTAGAGGCCTCTAGGGTACTTCTATTTCAATCCAAACTTTCACTTAAGTATTGGAGTGATTTTGTTCTCACTTCTACTTACCTCATTAACAAAATCCCTCAACTATCCTACACAACGTCTCCCCTTTGAAAAATTGCATGGTTATGCTCTTGCTTATGACCATCTCCAATCCTTTGGTTGCCTCTGTCATGCTATAAGACTCAAACCTAGTAGGGATAAATTTCAACCCATGTCTATTTCTGCTCTTTTTTGGGCTATCCATGTGGGAAGAAAGGATACAAATTGCTGAATTTATCCTCCCACTCTGTCCTCTCCCCCCCCCCCCCCCCCCCCCCCCCCCCCCCCCCCCCCACACACACACATCAGGGATGTTGTGTTTTATGAACATGTCTTCCCCTATCACTCTTCAACTTCTTTTATTCCTTCTTCTGCTCCTATTTTTATTGATATACCTCTTGTTCCATCTGCTACTACTTCTTGCCTTTCATATTTCTCCCATGTATCTTACTGTACACTTTTCCCAACCTTTTCCACCATTTCCACTCCTTCACCTCCTGATTTTATATCTTCTCCTTCTACTTCTGCACCCGATGTCCCTGTTCCTGCACTTAGAAGATCTTGTAGAACTGTATAAGCCCCTGCGTACCATGGGGACTATGACTGCAACTCTTCTATTCCTTCCTCACTTTCTTCTGTTGTGTCATCCAAGGTTGCTCTAGTTGAATTACATATGCATGAGCCTTAGTTTTACCAACAGGTTGTTTCCAGTCCTGCTTGGCAAGAGGTAATGATAAAGGAATTTGATGCTCTTGTTGCAAACCAGACTTGGGACATAGTCTCTCTTCCTCTACATTAGAAGGCAATCCCTTGCAAGTGGGTCTATAAGATCAAACAAAACTAAAATGGTACCATTGAGAGGTACAAGACCAGATTATTCATCAAGAGAATACCCAGAATGAAAGAGTTGACTATACTGAGACATTGTTCCCAATTGTTAAGATCACCACTAATAGATTCCTCCTCACTCTAGCTGTCAAAAGAGGTTGAATTGTTTTCTAGTTAGATGTAAATAATGCTATTTTGCATGGTGACCAACATGAGGAGGTTTACATGAAACATTCTCCTGGTCTGGTGATCTCTACCGCATCTTCCCCTTTATCTCCCTTGGTTTGCAGACTCAAGAAGTATCTTTATGTGTCACGACCCTAATTTCCCTCTGTAGGATATCGTGATGGCACCTAGTATCTACCACTAGGTAAGCCTAACAATCATGAAACTGAATAGATATGAATCAACAAATTGCTGAAAATAACTGTACAATAGATAAAAACCTTCTGAAAATTAAGTCTCACACTACATACCCGAAAACCGGTAGAACCGAGTCATAAGCTCTACAAAATATAACAACAGTAACTACTACATCACTATATATAAGTAAATACAACAGTAAATGAGGAAAAAGGAAGGTGACTCTGAGGCCTGCGGACCCCGAGCATGCATACCTTGAAGTCTTTGATAACACAACCAGCAGAATCTTTATCTACCGGCACGAGAAGATGTACCTGGATCTGCACAAAAAGATGTGCAGAAACATAGTATGAGTACACCACAACAGTATCCAGCAAGTATCAAGCCTAACCTCAGTAGAGAAATGACGGGGCCAAGTCAAGGCACCTACTAGAATATGAAATAGACATCATAAAATGAAATACCGATATAAAACGGGAAGTAAGAAAGAAACTAATACAGAACAAGATGATAACATGATCTAATATAGGAAAATCGATAGTTGAATTACCATGGAAGAAAAAACTAAAGTGATACAACGATCATGTATGGACTACAACTACTAGAATGATAATGAATGAAACAACAAGAAATATTCCTTCCATGACACTTTGCAACATGAAATAACAGCAAGAAACACAATGAGGTACCGCCTTGTGTACAATGAAAACAAATCGAGGTACACCTCGTATAATCAAGAATATCAATCGAGGTACCGCCTCGTATAATCAAGAATATCAATCGAGGTACCATGTATTCACATTTCACAATTTCAATCACAATCCTTCATTATGCTGCCACGTGAGCCTTACATTTGAAAACAGGTTTTGGAAATACGCACTTTAGCACGCCTTATGACGCCATGTGGCTTCACGTAGTTCCCCTATAAGCAATCACACACATAAGTCCCACCTTATACCGACGCATGCACATCAACCCAAGCCTTATACCGCCGCATGCGCATCAGTATCACATCACATTAACAACTCGCACCATAAGTGCCCACACATCACAACTTGCCAACAACAATAATATCAATATTTTCACAACAATAGCCCGTGGTTCCAACACAACGTATACGAGAATATCAACAACAACAATGGATGGAAAATACTCAATAGGATAGATGTTTCTATATTAACCAACATCGCCTCAATGTATTAACAACTTCCACAACCTCAACATCAAATAACTCCACGATGAGAAAACAATGTGTAACCATGATATTAGATAAGACTAACTCACAATAAATGAAATAATCTTCAACAATGAGCATCAAATAACAGAAGTCAACAAATGAAGGGGTAACATGAACAATTAATTCAACAATGATAATTAACCATGAACAGATAACATGTGACGATAAAGGGGACGACAAGTTCAGGTAAAGCATGGGAGCAATTTAGCATGTAGGATGTAGAACAATAACTAAACAAGTCAACTAAGGAATTTAAGGATAGTATAACACAATTAAGAAACAATGAGAATTTAGAACATAATATGACATTTCATTTAAATCATGGAAATAGTCTAAGTAACCTAAACCGGTCAAATACTACGTACAACCCGTGTACAAAATCGTCACCTTGCGTACAAGGATTTCACATATCACAATTGAATCAAACATTAGCAATACTAAGGGAAAGTTCCCCACACGAAGTTAGGCAAGATACTTACCTCAATTAGGCTAATTAAATACTCGGAAATAGTTTTTCCCTTACAATCCGCCTCAACACGGCTCAAATCTAACCAACATCGACTCAATATCATCAAACAATGTTAGGGACTTCAATTACAACAAATAAAGTTAAGACTTTTACACTTTACCTAAAAAGTCAACATGGGGCCCGCCGGTCAAAATCCCGGTCTAATGGTAGATTCGTCTATCCATGACCGCATGAGTTCATATATGTGATTAATTTCAAAATCCGAGTCCAAATCGACTATCAAAACTCAATTTCTTATTTTTCTAAAACTTGAAAAAAATTCATAAATTTCTACTTCGATTCATATGATTTTGATATTAAAATCTAAGATAAGTTGATGGAATATGATTAGAATCACTTACAAAAGGTTTGTAGGTGAAAATACCCTCTCAAATCGCCTCTTATCGAGTCCAGGGTTCAAAAAGGAGAGAATGAACTCAAAAATCATGTCTCCCAACTATTTCTTCAGTTGCTCGCAATTGCGACATGGGTTCGCAATTGTAAACCCTCGCAATTGCACACTAAAGGCTAGAGAGACTCTCCGCAAAAAATAAAGGCTGGATCGTATTTGCGACCACTGTTTCCCTCAAAATTGTGATGAAATCATCGCAATTGCGATCCTAGCCCATCCCAGCATACTTCACACAATCGAACATTGGGTTCGCAAACGCGAACCCAGTAGGTTTGGCCTGACTTTGCAAATGCGAACCAAAATCTCGCAAATACGAGATCATAGGCATGCAGAAAAAAACCCAGCAAACTTTCAATTCTAACAACACTCTGCTAAGTGTCCGAAACTCACCCCAGCCCTCGGGCTCCAAACCAAACATTTACACAAGTCCAAAAACATCATACAAGCTCTCTCGTGTGATTAAAACACAAAAAACATCTAAAACTATGAATTGAACTCTAAAATGCATGATTTTCAAAGAGATTTTCAAGAACTTCTAAGATTTCAACTAAGCGACTGAATCATATCAAATCAACCCCAAACGACGCCAAATTTTGCAGATAAGTTCTAATGGCCATAGCAGACCTATTTCAAGTCCAAAAATTAATTTCCATCTCAATATCTAGAAGTCAACCTATGGTCAAATTTTTCAATTTAAAATTGCCAAATATCGGCAAAACAACACAAATCGGCCTACGGACTTCCAAATCAATTCCGAGCATACGCCCAAGTCCAAAATCACGATACAAAGATATCAGAGCCGTAAGAACATAGTTCCAGGTTCATTTTCACAAAAGTCAAAGTTTGGTCAATATTTTTAAATTTAAACTTCTAAGCCTAGAATCAAGGGTCCAAATCAACCCGAAAGCCTCCCGGAACGAAAATAATCAACCCCGCAAGTCATAAATAAATATCCACACATGTGTGAACAAATAAAAGGGGTAACGGGGCACAATCATACAAAACGGCCGATGGGGTCGTTACATTATGGCCTCAAGCAAGCATCTGGACAATGGTTTTCAAAACAGTCTGATTTTTTGCTTTCAAGAGGCTACATTTCAAGCAAAAATGACTATTCGTTATTCACTAAATCTGTTGGTGCTTCATTGGTCTTAGTTGCCATTTATGTGGATGATATTCTCATGGCTAGGGATGACCTTGTTGAGCTGAATTCTCTGAAATCTTTCTTTGATGTCAAGTTGAAGATTAAAGATCTAGGGTTTGTCCACTATTTTAGGGGTTGGAGATTACTTCGCACCAATAGGGGTATCTTATAAGCAAGCATAAGTACAACCCTGATCTTCTGGAAGAGTTTTGTTGTGATTACTTCACCCTTGTTTCTACTCCATTGGATTCAAATGTTAAACTAATCGTTGATATGGGGGAGCCTCTCTCTGATCCTAGCAAGTATAGGAGACTGGTAGGAAAACTTAGTTTCCTTCAACATACTAGACCTAACATATCATTCTCTTTCCAACATCTCAGTCAGTTTTTGCAATCTCCCCATGTTCCTCACTTGTTAGCAGCCATTCATGTTCTCAGATGACTCCTGAATGTTCCTTCCCAAGGCATTCTGCTATTTGCCAATTCTGATTTGTCTTTACAAGCTCTTTTAGGATCTCATTGGGATGCTTGTACTATATATCTAAGATCTGTAACTGGTTTCTACATTACTCTTGGGGACATTCCCATCTCCTCGAAAAGAAAAAGACAACCTAATGTGTTTCTCTCCACAGCTGAGGCTGTGTATAGGGCCTTACATATGGTGGTGGCTGAAATTTCTTGGTTGGTTTGATTGCTTGGTGACCTTGCTTTGCCTCTTTCTGCTCCTGTTTTTCTAGTTTGTGATAGCCATACATCTTTGCACTGTCACGACCCAAAACTCCCTCAGAAACACGTCATGACGGCACCTAATCTTTATGACTAGGTAAGCCTAACAAATTTGCGGTAACAACAAAAATGGAAATAAAACCTAGCAACTAACAACAAAAGATAACTAGTAACAACGACGCTTGGCATGTACATTAACTAATACTCTAGATACACACGGTCTTCCCAAAACCTGGAACATCATAAGTCACAAGCTACAGAAAGAAAATAACATCTTTATACACCAGAGTCTAATAAAAAGAATTACAGAAAGTTTTTGACAAAGGGAAGTATAGAGGGGGACTCTAAGGTCTGCGGACGCGGCAAATATAACTTGAAGTCTCCAAAGTTGTCTTTACTCATTGATAATGTGGCTGATAATGAGCACCTGGATCTGCGCACAAAACATGTGCAGAGGAGTAACATGAGTACACCATAATGGTACCCAGTAAGTGTCAAGCCTAACCTCGGTCGAGTAGTGACGAGGTCAAGTCTCACCCACTAGTATTTAATAAATAAAGCAGAAAATATAATAGTATAATAAGAGACTGGAATTTAAAAAAAAGAAAAGGAAAACACAATGAAATAACAGTAAAACACATAGGGATAAAAAGTAGGGGATCTTCCGATATACCGTCTCTTAGTCCCAAAATAAATATGTAGGGAGAACTCCCGAGGTACCGCCTTGTAGTCTCAAAAGTAAATATACAGGGAGAACCCCAGAGGTACTGCCTCGTAGACTCAAAAGTAAATGTGTAGGGAAAACTCCCGAGGTACCACCTTGTAGTCTCAAAAGTAAATGTGCAGGTAGAACCACCGAGGAACCGCCTCGTAGTCTCAAAAGTAAACACACAGCTCAAACAGATAAATACAACAGTTAACAACAAGAATTCTACAGTTAAGACTGATAAAGATTAAGGAAAAATAGGAAATCAAGTAGGCATGCTACACAGAGTTCAAATAAGCAGTTAAAGCACGTAGACATGTGATATTAGACTAAACAGGATAACTACACATGTTGGTATAACTCAATTAAGAATGAAAACAGGTTACTACTCAGTAAAAATCGGGTTTTATAGCAAATAGACCGTGTATGTACTTCTGACCTCGCATACACGGTTCTCACATATCACAACAGTACCAAGTCCTACGGGGATTTCCCCCACACAAGGTTAGGCAAGCCACTTACCTCGAACCAAGCTCAAATCCATCCGTAAGAATGCCCTTTCCTTGATTATCCAACTACGAATGGGCCAAATCTAGCCAAAGACAATTTCATAACATAAATACAACTATAATAAACTAAGCTAATTAATGTAATCAAGACTTTAACAAGAAATTCAAAAATCGCCCTAAAACGCTTCCCCAGGCCCACGTCTCGAAATCGGGTAAAAGTCACAAAATATGAACACCCATTCACTCACGAGTTCACTCGTACCAAAATTATCCAAATCTGATATCGAAATCCCAATCAAACTCAAAAACTTAGTTGAAGAATTTCCAACCTTTTCCCCCAAATTTCTCACCCAAATTCGTTAATTTATTGATGAAATCAACTATAGATTAATGGAATAAAAGCATAAACAAGTTAAGAACCATTATCCCAAAGTTCTCTTTGAAATATCCTTGAATTATCTCCTTAATCCGAGCTCTCAAAGTCCCAAAATTGAAAATGGGATAAAACCCTCGAACTTGGCCATTTTCTGCCCAGCGATATTGCATCTACGGGCTTATAATCGCACCTGCGATGCCGCACTTGTAGAAATTTCATCGCGGGTGCGGACTTAACTTATGTCATATGGGTCCGCATCTGCGAGAGAAGCATCGCACCTGCTGGTGCGCTCCTGCGACCAAGGAGCCGCACCTTCGACCCTCACCGCTCCTGCGCACCATCCCACCGCAGTAGCGAGGACACTTCGCGCAAATATATCTACACCTGTGAACCCAGCTTAGGCTGCCCAAATTCGCATCTGCGCTCCTCCTTGCGCACATGTGATCCTGCACCTGCGGTCTCCCCGCCATAGGTGCGAATCACAAAAAATCAGAAAAACTTCAGCAATTGCACAAGTCAAGTTTCAATCTGTTAAGCATCTGAAACACACCCGAGGCCCCCCGGACCTCAACCAAACATACCAACAAGTCCTAAAACACTATTCGAACTTATTCGAGCCCTCAAGTCACATCAAACAATGCTAAAAACACAAATCACCCTCCAATTCAAACTAAATGAACTTTGAAACTTTAAACTCCTACAAACGATGCCGAAATCTTTCGAACCACGTCTAATTGATCTCAAATTTTGCACACAAGTCATATTCAACCTTACGGACCTAATTCAACTTCCGGAATAGGAATCCCGCCCTGGTATCAAAATCTCCACTATAGGTCAAACTTCCCAAAAATTCAATTTTCGGCATTTCAAGCCTCATTCAGCTACAGACCTCCAAAATCAACCAACAGAGCTAATAGAAGTGACGAAACTCCATTTTGGAGTCGTCTTAATACAGTTCCAACTACGGTCATAATCCTAGAACTTAAGTTTCCTTTTTAGGGACTAAGTGTCCCAAAACAAT
Organism: Nicotiana undulata; assembly: GCA_005239495.1. Lineage (NCBI taxonomy): Eukaryota > Viridiplantae > Streptophyta > Magnoliopsida > Solanales > Solanaceae > Nicotiana > Nicotiana undulata. Next base: position 79,367 of record ML253756.1, on the reverse strand, counting down.
CTGAAACCACAACCAAAACCTCTCGACAAGTCACATAAGCAGAAAAAGATACGGGAAAAGCAGTAAACAGGGGATCAGCGTTATTACTCTCATAACAACCGGCCGGGTAGTTACATGCACATTGCCAAAAATCTGGGTTTTCACTAGTGCACCAAGCATTTTGAGGTGATTGTCACTTTGTGAGGAAACACTTGGGTTATGGCTTTGATTTCTCTTCAGTTTGTCTCCCTCTCCAACCAACTTTCTAATATGTTGACCAAGAATTTATCTAGGCCTCTTAATCATCAGTTCTTGTTCTAGGTTTGAGTGTCTACACCATCAAGCTTGAGGAGGGATTTGACAATATTGGGCCTGCAGAATTTAGTTAGTCTTGAGGCGGCCTAATTGTATACCCGTCCAAATTTTATATATTCTACTAAATTCATTTCATTTTTCTTGTAAGTATATACACATTGGAATATTTTGGAAATAAAAACATAATCGATATTTTTTTTCTTTCATCTTCTCTCTTCTCTCTCTTTCCATTACTGTTAGGGTTATGTTTTGATCATAAATTGTGAGATGGTTTCTCACATGTGGGGGATAGGGGAACACATATTATGAAATTTAATTCTAAAAAAAATAAAAAAAGAGAATGTATTACATTGTTGGGGAGTAAACTGCAACAAAGCAAATATAGGTGCAATATTTTGGAAGCTTTCTTTGGAAGTAAAATTTTTTTACTCTTGTAATATACACATTTACAATAGAAGATGTGTAATAAAACATAAAGAAGAATATTGCAAAGAAAGAGTGAGAGAATTCGTATTGCTTTGAGATGAATTACAATGGAATAGGATCCTTTATTTATAGGTAAACAGTGACTTAGTCACCAAGTAAAATTCCTAAAATCTCTCTAAAATATAGACATTTCCCTTAAATAAAACTCTATTTATAACACTCCCCCTTGAATGACTATTCAACAGATAATGTGCCTCGTTAAAACCTTAATTAAATAAAATCAGTGGGAAAAAATATTCTAGAAAAGGAAAAAGAGTACACATGTTTAGAAATACGTCTTTTCGTTGCCTCGTTAAAAACCTTGCAAGGAAAGCCTAGTGGGATAAAACTATCGCGCCCCTTTTTTCCCCAGAGCGCTCCTTTCGGGGCCCGGTTTTGAAAGGGTTTATGACATTAATTGGGACAACTCGTTCCTTTTGGGAAAGGGGTTTTGCATTTTTGAAGAGTCGCCACCTAACGATTTTTAAGGTGTGTTAGGGCACCTAGGGGGTCGTTTACAACTACGTTTGATAACCAAAGACAGGGTAAGTGCTTAAAATTATCCTAAGGAGAAGGTGTTAGGCACCCCTCAGGATCCACAAGTGTGGTTCCCGGCCAAACAACTTTTGTGAATTTGTACAATTAGCAAACAAGTATGGCTCAAATAATAAGGGATTTAAGTCTAAGTACACGGATATTTGAAAACAGTTAATGGAAAGCTAGATTTTGAAAAGAATTACAATCTAAGCGTGTTTATGAAAGTAAAGGGGTATGCTAGGTTTGTTTATAATATTTATCACATCAATGCAATACCCGTTATGACACTCCTCAAAGAGGGGCTACACGTGGTATTAGCGCATCGGTCATCATATCCATATCTACCCTTTCCCACCCCGTGAAAGTAACTAAAGCGAGTGTTGGTCTCGACCTCTATTGCATGTTTTTACCCGTCCCTTCCTGTAAGTCCCGGAGGAGCTTAGGACTTCTATCCTATAAAGGGGGTTCTAGGCAGACCCTCAAGTTTAAAGGTAACATACTAGTGCGACATATAGAGAAACAAATAGGACTGCAGATAAGGGGTAACACATAAACATGAAAGGGCTAAAAGACTTCCACAAACAGTGCATATAAGCAGCATATCCCATACACAATTAAGGTCCCAATTCAGATCCTAATCATGGCGTCTAAGTGATAACAGCAGAGTCAGATTTATTACATAACTTAGAGAAGAAGTCCTAATCAGTTTTGCCTAATGGGTTTAAACATGCTTACAATTAAGCACAAGAAGACAGTCCCAGTTTTATGTTAAAGTTGATTACCTAAGCCTTGCCTAGGCGTATGATAATATGTAGCAGTTATTCAGATTTGTTAACAGTTCCAGGTCGTTATACCTAATAACATGCAGTTCTAAGTGTTGCAAATTTTCAAAGACTAATTACCAGTTGTGAGAACATGAAGACTGTTTTATACATCCGTATTTAAATTAAGGGAGTATGATCCTAGAACATGATGTCTAATGCAAAACGATGCATATGCAGTCGCTAAAACAGGATCTCTAAATGCACATAGAATCACAACATTATGCTCAGTTTTAGGAATAACATAGGATGATAGCTTTTAATGTTGTTAACCTAGAGACAGGATTTCTAAGCGCGCAAGCATGGTTGTATCATGATGAGACATGATTGCAGTTTTTGTTAACGTTATTTATTCTAGGACAGAATTTCTAAATGAGTTTCAGAACATATTTACAAAGGCGGAGTCACATAATAACAGTTTATTTTGTTGTTGTTATTTATCCTATAGACAGGATTTCTAAGTGATGATGAGATGCTGAAAACAACATATGTATATGGATCCTATGTTGCATGATATCTAGTGCTTGGCATGTTGTACCTAAACATGGCTGCTATTGCGCATAGAGAAATTAAACCCTAGGAAGCATGATTTCTACCCTCGATTACACTACAACATGCATATTACCCACCCCCTTTTCACTATGCAACCCCAGAGTTGTTTTACAAATAATTATTACAGACCTTTGAATAGGAATTACATAACTGCAAATAAAGAAAATAAGTAGTTAACTATAGGGAGCCTACAGTATAGGCCCAAGTCTCCAGGTCCTCAATGCCAAGTATTGTTTCACAACCGTTTCCACAATCCGGGTGTGTCAGAGTTCCCTAAGGACCTCAAGGGATCCCGGGCAGTGCTCACACCCAGATTTCATAGTCAAGATAGAGCAAGTGCAATGTGGAATGGCCAACTTTGTGTGTTAAAGTTTAGAGGGAGCTCAGGGGTCCCAAAGCAATGCTCACACAAAGGGGGCAGAACTTAAGGGGTCTAAGAGTTGAGTGAGAGTGCTTGATATAGTTTTGAAAAGGTTAAGTAAGAAAACTGTTTTTGAAAAGAGTAAGTAAGAAAACAGTTTTGAAAAGGGAGACTTGATTGAAATAGTTTTATAACAAAGAAGTTTAACCACTGAAATAGACTGAAAGAGCAGGAACACCAAACAAGTTCAACATCACACAAAGAACCAATAACAGTCGATCAACCACAAGCAGGGGAATGGGATTTGAGGAACAAATTCAGAGCAGGAGAGGGCAAGCATGTAGCAGGCAGTACACAAGCAACAGTTCCTAAGGATTTAGAGGATCAGGGGTACAGTAGGGTATAGGGCTGAACTAACATAGCAGTACCAACCAGTTTAAGACAGTAGAGTCTACCCAAACAAACATAAACAAGGAAATTCACATAAAGACAGGTTTGGAATACACAAAGACATGCTGGATAATAAAGCATAACTTGACATGCTAGATGGAATCTAAGATTTAGTTACATGTTGAACAACAGAATGGAAAATAGAAGCAGATTAGAAACACAATGAATTGCGACAGTAATAGAAACATACATACCAGTGAAGTCAAGAAAGCAGTAACACAAAGTAAGAAATAGGAGATGCACAATAGTTAGCCTTGGCTTGTAGCCGGCTAACTTAGAGTAGTAGCAAATAACACAAAAGAGAGAATAGAGAACAACAAGTTTTAGTTATGAGAGAGAGATATTGAACCAAATTCGTTTGTGTATGTGCTAATGAGAGAATGAAGTATATATAATTTTGAAAACAAGTAGCAAATAAGGTGGGAATCAAAATTAACCAGTAACTAAGGGGTTGAGTATCAATTAGTACACAATCAGTATAGGTGTCCCTTAATTGAAGGAATCAAGTTCAAACGCTACTAAGCAAACAACAAATAAGGAAAGGTACCATATGTAGCTTAGAGGAATATTCAAAATAGTGTAAAATAAGCATAAGTATCCCTAATTGAAGGGGTTAAACTCAAACGGCTAGTAAGCAAAATAACAAATAAGGAAAGGTACCATATGTAGCTTAGAGGAATATTCAAAATAGTGTAAAATAAGCATAAGTATCCCTAATTGAAGGGGTTAAACTCAAACGGCTAGTAAGCAAAATAACAAATAAGGAAAGTTCCCATGCATATAACATATAAGGAAACAATTTCAACCCAATACAAGTATGCAATTGAGACTAGGTTCATCATATTTTAATTAAGGAAATAGGGATCAATTAACAGTAAATTGACCATGCAACAAGGTAAGAAATAAGCTAAAGGTCGGAAATTAGTAAGAATATACCATAAGAAATCAGTAAGGTTTTCAAATCACAAGGAATCAGGGATTCAAATAATAAATCAGAAACCCTAACAAAGAAAATTTACAGAGAACCAGGGATTCGAACAGGAATAACATCAATTAAAGGAGATTAATCGTGAATTGAATAAATAACATGCAAGAAGTCAGAAACCCTAGTAGTGAAAACATATGAAATTAGGGATTCACATGAATTTATAGGGTAAACAGTAATGTAAGCGGAAAAGCAAGGAAAAAATCAGAGACATAGATGAACAACATACGGTAAAACATCATAAAGTTCATGAGATGCAAGCACATATGCAAACAATATCAAAGACGAAGTCAGGGACTTAGGTTTTAGGTCTAAAATTAGGGATTTCATCACAACGATCCAATAAAAGAGAGGAACTTCAATAAATCACTAAAACACAGTAGAGACCCTAGGATAATACTTAAAAAATCATAGGGAAGTCATTTAAAACGGAGTCATGAAACCCTAGTTGAAAACGAAGAGTCGTTTTAGGGAAAATCGGAGAATCTTTGAGAAAAACAACAAAATAGCTTAAAATATACACAGATCTATCATAGATCTAAAATAATTGGGGAATTTTAAGAATTAGGGTTTCAGAGAGAACCCAGAAAAGATAAGAGAACCTCAAAACATTACTAGTTTAACCCAAAAGTCATAGATCTTACACGACGGCCGGAGGTGGCCGGAATATGGCATGAAAGACCGTAGGGGGAGTTGAACCGCTCCACGTTCACCTAAGGACCTCAGGGTAATGTCAAACCAGCATGGGGTGAAGAAGGGGCTAGGAGAGGGTGAGAGGACATAGTTTCCAGCGAGAGAGATGGCCGGAGAAGGTGGACAGAGTCCATCGGGGAGGAGGAGGTGAGAAGGTTCTAGAGAGAACCAGAGATAGAGAGAGGGAGATAGAGAGATTCTAGGTTGGTAATGAATGAGAGGAAGGGGGGTAGTCATTAGGGGTTAAATTAGGTAAGAGTTAATCTGGGTCGTTGATCAAATTTGATCAACGGTCCAGATTACATATAGGATTGGGTCGGGTAGGATAGGGTATTGGGCTTGGGTTGTTGGGTTATTTCGATTGGGTCTTGGACTGGTTTTAATTCGGTTGGGGTCAGATTAAATTAGGCTATAATTTAAATAGTAAGGGGCTAATTGTTAAATACCCATTAAAACTAGATAAATAATTAATTAGAATAGCTAATAATTAGATAAAATGAAATTAAGGCTAAATAGGTGAAATTAAGGTAATTAACTAGTATTAAAATGTAAGATGAGTGATTATTGAATTAAAATAGCATAAAATATGTAATTAGGCTATAATTCAAAAGCTGTTGTAATTATAGCCAAATAATGCCAAATTGGCTAATTTGTGAAATAATTAAATCCTAATAGGATTAAAAATGATATATTGAGCAAAGAAATAGTTTGAAATTATTTGCAATGCAATTTATGAATAATTATGGGATATAAAGTATTGTATAAATTAGACAATAAATTGATAAAAATATGGAAAATTATACCAATTATTATAAAATGTGATTTTGAAGGTATATAAGCAAATTTTAAAAATAATTTGAGGAAAAATTGGGTATCAACAGCTGCCCCTCTTTACCTGGGAAGGATGAAAGAGTTGTCGGGTAAAGATATGATGGCCAATTTTGACCGAGTGAAATAGTTTGAAGTGATTCAGGCCGCACCCTGGTTTATGAGTTGCCTATATATCCCTGATTTTACAGAAATCAGGCCGTATGGAGTTCGGGGAGTCATCGGCGAAGTATAAGAACGGACGCAACATATAGGACTGGATGAATGATTGGCTTACGGGGTAGTTAGGAGAACTGGAGCGGGACCGCTCCTGTCGGGATGACCGTTGCTCGCCGAATTACCGACAAATAAACAATACCAGCATATATTGCGCATAATTTAAACATGATGCAAGTTTCCGTCGGACCATGAATGCTGTATTTGGACGGTTAGGGATGACGTCCTCAGACCATGATGTCCTGGGCCATGGGTAGCTTGATGCACGATTCGCAAGCCATGAAATCATGTTCTCGGGCCATGAGGATGGTGCCTCCGAACCATGACGCCTTTGAATAATGATATGCAAAATTGAAAGAGATCCTCAGTCCATGACATGATGTTGTTGGGCCATGAAGATGGTGCCTCCGAACAATGACGCCTTTGGATAAATTGGCGATATTTCAGCCCATGAAGATGCAATAGTATGATGCTGATAAGACAGAGCTTAATCTTGCGAATTGAAGGGCAGGTCTTAGCCCGAAAGGAAAGTGAAGTAAATAGTGCTTGAGACAGCGCTTAGTCTCAAAAAGTAAATCGGAGGCAGAGCTTAGCCTCGGAAGGCATAATGGTAGCCTTATGCAATGTAGATGGAGACAGAGCTTAGCCTCGGAAGGCAGAAAGGTAGTCTTATGCAGATGCAGATGGAGGTAGAGTTTAACCTCGGAAGGCAGAATGGTAGCCTTATGCAATGTGGATGGAGGTAGAGCTTAACCTCGGAAGGCAGAAAGGTAGCCTTATGCAGATGCAGATGGGGTAGAGTTTAACCTCGGAAGGCAGAATGGTAGCCTTATGCAATGGAAGGCAGAAAGGTAGCCTTATGCAAGATGGGAATGCAGGGGAGGTAGAGCTTAACCTCGGAAAGCAGAATGGTAGCCTTATGCAAGAATGCAAATGCAGGGGAGGTAGAGCTTAACCTCAGAAGGCAGAATGGTAGCCTTATGCAGATGGAAGGCAGAATAGTAGCCTTATGCAAGAAATAAAATGACAGTAGGAATTCTCAGCTGGTAATAAATTGCGGTATTGTGACCATTGTGAGTTTTGTGATAATGAAGCGTCGTTTGCATTGATAATAAATGTGGACGAGCGCAACGGTTTTGAGAATTGCATTTTGAACATTGTTTGTCCCCTGGGCCGACAATATGTTTAGGGATTTTGCAACCCTAGTGCCTGCATCCAAAGAAAAGTCATGAGTTCTGTAAGGGGAAGGTTAGTTCGTATACTCGCTGGCTTTGCTTGACTTGTTCGGATTGATCTGATGATATCATTCGTATCATTGGGGTAGCGTTTTCTAAACAAAGCTGTTTCAAGAACAAACATGCATGATTTTGTAAAAGTATAACATAATGTATAATTTAAAAATAATTTTTTGGATGACCGACGACCGTGACACGGTTCGAGACATTGAAACCTCTCCTGCTATGGAATTTTGAGGGTCCTCCTCAAAATTCTGCCCAAGTTTGAAGGGTTGACGTTTCTGACTGCTGCTCATACGGCGATCAGCTGAACTTTTTCCGAATTTTGAGGGTCCTCCTCAAAATTCTGCCCCAGTTTTCAATTGTGGGGAAAAATGAAATTTCTTATTGAATTATGACTGAACCCCTAGGGCTGCCTACGTATCCCCTCTTAAACGGGAATCAAGTCAGGTGTAGTTCAATTTACATCATTGATGAAAGCATAAAGATTACACATAGTATTGTTTGACTGCATCTGAATTGATTGGCTTTGGCAAGACTTCTCCGTCCATTTCTGCAAGTATAAGTGCTTCTCCTGTCAGCACTCGGTGAACCATGTACGGGCCTCGCTAGTTGGGGGAGAACTTCCCTTTGGCTTCATCTTGATGTGGAAAGAATTTATTTAACACCAGCTGCCCCGGTGTGAACTGTCTCGGCTTGACTTTCTTGTTGAAGGCTCTGGTCATTCTATCTTGATAAAGTTGACCATGGCATACTGCATTCATCCTCTTTCCGTCTATGAGGGCTAACTGCTCATAACGGTTCTTTACCCACTCGGCATCGCTGAGCTCAACTTCTTCTATGATCCTTAAGGAAGGAATTTCTACCTCATCAGGAATGACAGCCTCGGTACCATAAACTAGGACTGGCAGATGGGCCAGGCCCGCGGGCCAAACGGGCTAGCGGGCTAAACGGGCGGGGTCGCGGGGGTTCCGGGCTTGGGGGCCTTAGGCCAGTGGGGGGCCGGGTCTTCAATTTGGACCCGTGAGCCCGGGCCCGGCAGGGGGGCCTGGGCCGGGCCCAACGGTCAAAGTTCAAAAAAAAAATTAAAAAAAAGGGCCAACGGCTAGATTTTTAAAATCTAGCCGTTAGAGCCTCAAAAGAGCCGTTTGGCATGTTTAAAAAATAGCCAAATGGCCCCAAAACTTTGTTTTAACCCCATACTTTTTATAATTACACTTTTTTCCTTTTCTCAACTATAAATACGCCCTCATTCTTTCATTTTTACTCACAAAATCATCAATCTCTCTCAATATCTCTCTAATTTTATTCTATTATTGCTTACTTTATTATTGCAAATTGTGAAAAATTGTGAAGTTGGTGAATTGAAGTATTCAAGTCTTCAACATTATACAATTTTCAAGAAGTTGTTCGTCAATTCGGTAAACTCGTTCCAACTCTTAAGTTTTGTTTGTTTAATTTGTTTTCCTTATAATTAATATGGACATCTCTTTGAAAAAAATGTTTGGTGGTAAGGGTAAATCTAAAATTGGTGAATCTAGTAGGCAAGCTACTACTACTCCCCCGGCTCCCCGGCTCCCCGACGCAGACATGTTACCCGTCCTCCCCCACCTATTATTCTTTATAGTGATAACCCTTGTTTTTAATTTACCGATAGTCAGTTTATACATGATCTTACACCATGTTCACAATTAAATGATGAACATATGAATTCTCTTTATGGTAATCCACCTATCTATGAAAATGATGAGGAAAATGATGATTTAGATGAAACTCAACCCGATTTAGATGATACACATACTAGTCCTGTCATTAACCAAACTGATAATAATCCAAATGATGCCCCGGATGACCCTCTTGTAGTAACCCCTACTTTTAATAGACAACGTGGTAAACGGGTCGAAACATCTCTTGTTTGGCATTTTTTTACTCAACTAAAAGATCAAAATAAGGCTAAGTGTAAAACTTGTGGCCTCTTAATGTCTCATAAATTTAATGACCACCGTGGGGGTACGGATAGTTTGAGTAGACACATACTGAAACACCCTGATGCTAAAATTAAATTTCAACAAATGAAAGCTCAGCAAGAGGGGACAAGTGTAGGTACTCAGGTTAACCCTAGTACCGGGTCAAATCTAGTTCAACCGGGAATTAACACTGTTACCGGTGGCATTTTATATTACGATCCAAATAAAGATCGTGAAGAATTGGCAAAAATGGTTACTGTTATGTGCTTACCATATAGTTTTCCCTCTAACCCTCACTTTGTCCATTATATTAGAAGAATTTTTAATCCTACTTATAAAGGATGGCCTCGCACAACCGTAAAGTCTGATATTTATAAATATAAACATGAATATGAACAATATTTGCGCTATTTATTTACTCATATTAGTAATCGCATTTCTATTACTACTGATATTGGTAAGAGTGATAATGATTGTGATTATTTAACTGTTACCACTCATTGGGTTGATGAGGAATGGATAATGCAAAAGCGTATTATTGCTTATAGAATAATTACTTCTAGTCACACAGGTAAGTTTATTTCTAAGACAGTTCATGATATTTGTAAATATTTTTGCATTACAGATAAAATAATGGCAGATTCAATGGATAATGCTTCTAATAACACTAATGCTATAGGCTATCTTACAACTACACTAAGTCCTGCATTTAGTAATATTTTCCATGTTAGATGTATTTGTCACATTTACCATTTAATTGTCGGTGATGGTTTGAAAACTTTAAATGCTGAAATTGCAAAGGTTAAATTCGCTCTTCATTGGCTTTTTTATTCAAACCGTAGAAGTAGAGTTAGAGAATATTATAAAAAATGTGATGAATTTGGCCTTAGAGAAAGAAAGGTTCCTAAACCTTGTCCGACTAGATAGAATTACTTCAAGGAAAGTTTAGTTGTTGCATATGAGTATAGAAA
>ML253756.1:34302-68571 GCA_005239495.1 Nicotiana undulata | reverse complement strand
ATATAATATAATTACATAACAAAAATTTTGTAACTCTAGAATCACACTTATATAATATAATTTACAATAAGTGCAAGTTTGAATATCTCTTTACTATTTTTTTTGTGTTTAAACTTGAATTACAATACATAAGTCATAATTATATAATATAATTTACAATAATTGTCTTATATAATAAAATATAATTACATAACAAAAATTTTATAACTCTAGAATCACACTCATATAATATAATTTATAACAAGTGCAAGTTTGAATATCTCTTTACTATTATTTTTTTGTGTTTAAACTTATATTACAAGATATAAGTAATAATTATATAATATAATTTACAATAAATAGCCTTAGATAATATAATATAAATACATAAAAAATAGCCAACGGCTATAATTTCAAAAACTAGCCGTTTGGAAAGTTTAAAAAATAGCCAAATGGCCCCCAAACTTTGTTTTAACCCCAAACTTTTTATAATTACACTTTTTCCCTTTTCTCAACTATAAATACCCCCTCATTCTTTCATTATTACTCACAAAATCATCAATCTCTCTCTACTCAAATTCTCAATTCAAGTTAAATCATGCCCGGTGGTTCTAGAAATAACCCATTTATTCGGGAACACTATAATGTGGTAGAAGAAAATGAAGAATTTTACATAGTAAAGTGCAAGCACTGTGGTCGTGTCTACACTTGGCGTCCAAAGTTGACCGGCACGGGCTCTTTAAGGAGGCATATAATAAAGAGTTGTCTTAGGCGTTCTCAAGACATTCGTAATGTTATAGTTTCTTAATTTAATTTGAAGTACTATTAATTTATTATGCAATATTAGTGCAAGTTTGAAGTACTATTATTATTAATTTGAAGAAACTTACTATTTTTTGTGTTTAAATATGAATTACAATATTTATATCACAAAGATTTACAAGAAATTTCCTTACATAAAAAAAAATTAAAAAAAATAGCCCGAACCCGTTTAGGCCCGTTTGTGGGCTTAGGCCCGTGGGGGCCGGTTCCACCCATATGGCCATTTGTCCCGGGCCCGTTTAGCCCGGGTCCGGCCCGTTAGCCACCCTTACCATAAACCAGCATATAGGGAGTTGATGTGCGGACAGTGGTGCGATATACCAGTAAAGTAAATGATAACTTCTCGTGCCACTGCTTGTGCTTCTCTATCATCTTTATCAATATCTTCTTGATGTTTTTGTTAGCGGCTTCTATAGCTCCATTCATCTGAGGTACGTAAGCTGTGGAATTCTTGTGTTTGATTCTGAAGGTTTTGCACATAGCTTTCATCAAGTCACTGTTGAGATTGGAACCATTATCAGTAATGATTGACTCTGGAATTCCGAATCGACAAACAATGCGGTCGTGGACAAAGTCTGCCACGACTTTCTTAGTCACTGCTTCGACACATTTGGTGAAATAGTCGACGGCTACTAGAATGAACATGTGTCTGTTGGAGGCGGCATGCTCGATTGGTCCAATAATGTCTATGCCCCAAGTGGAGAACGACCATGGTGAGCTCGTCGCATTAAGCTCGTTTGGAGGTACCTTTATCATGTCTGCATTATCTGACAGCTGTGGCATTCCTGGACATACTGGATGCAGTCCATTTCCATAGTCATCCAAAAGTAATCGGCCCGGAGTATCTTCTTCGCCAAAACCAAATCGTTCATATGTGGGCCGCAAGTCCCAACATGGATTTCCTCTAGCATCTTGGATGCTTCCTTTGCGTCGACACATCTTAATAGCCCCAAATCGCGAGTCCTCTTGTACAGGATTCCTCCACTGTGAAAGAAGTTGTTGGACAGTCTCTGAAGTGTGCGTTTCTGAGTAGGATTTGCAAGCTCTAGGTGCTCTCATTTTGCCAAATATTCCTTGATGTCATGAAACCAAGGCTTTCCGTCTGCTTCTTCTTCGACATGGGCGCAGTAAGCGAGTTGGATATGAATCTTCACTGGAATGGGATCAATGAAATTCTTGTCTGGATGTTGAATCATAGATGACAGAGTAGCCAATGCATCGACGAACTCATTCTGGATTCTGGGGACATGCCGAAATTCTATCTTCATGAACCTCTTTCTCAATTCCTGCACGTGGTGCAGATACGGCAGTATCTTGTAATTATTAGTTGCCCACTCTCCCTGTAGCTGATGTACCAGCAAATCTGAGTCACCAATCACTAGCAATTCTTGAACGTTCATGTCAATGGCCATTTTGAGCCCTAAGATTCAGGCTTCATATTCAGCCATATTGTTGGTGCAGGGGAACCTGAGTTTGGTGGATACTGGATAATGTTGACCAGTTTCAAATATCAGGACAGCTCCAATACCAACTCCTTTGAAATTCGCCGCTCCATCGAAGAACAGTCTCCAACCGTCATAGGATTCTGCAATGTCTTCTCCTATGAATGATACCTCTTCATCAGGGAAATACATTTTCAAAGGTTCATATTCTCCGTCCACATGATTCTCAGCAAGATGGTCCATCAATGCTTGTCCCTTGACCGCTTTGTGATTTGCATAAACAATGTCGAACTCACTCAGCAGGATTTTCCACTTGGCTAGCTTGCTAGTGGGCATGGGCTTCTGAAAGATGGACTTCAAGGGATCCATCCTCGATATGAGATATGTGGTGTAGGCACAAAAGTAATCCCTCAGCTTTTGAGCCACCCACGTCAGAGCACATCATGTGCGTTCCAATAGAGAATGCCGGGACTCATATGGAGTGAAATTCTTGCTGAGATAATAAATAGCTTGCTCCTTCCTTCCTGTTTCATCATGCTTCCCCAGAACATAGCCGAAAGCTCCATCTAACACCGCGAGGTAGAGTAGAAAAGGTTTACCTGGCTCAGGTGGTACCAAGACTGGTGGTGTTGACAAGTACTCCTTAATTCTATCGAAGGCTTTCTGGCAATCATCGGTCCATTTGGTCGCATCATCTTTCTTCAGCATCTTGAAGATAGGCTCACAGATAACTGTAGATTGTGCTATGAACCGACTGATGTAGTTAAGTCGTCCTAAGAAACTCATCACATCTTTCTTGTTCCTTGGCGGTAGTAATTCTTGAATGGAATTAACCTTTGACAGATCCAATTATATCCCTCGGCGGCTGATAATAAACCTAACCAATTTTCCAGCAGGAACCCCGAATGCATATTTCGCGGGATTAAGCTTCAGATTGTATTTCCGCAATCTATTAAAGAACTTCCTCAGATCTTCTATGTGGTCAGTAACTTTCTTGGACTTGATAATAACATCATCCACATACACTTTGATCGCCTTGTGTATCATATCATAGGAGATAGTGGTCATAGCCCTCGTATAGGTGTCCCCGGCATTCTTCAGGCCGAATTGCATCATCTTGTAACAATATACTCCCCACGGCGTAATGAAAGTCATTTTCTCAGCGTCTTCCTCATCCTTCCAGATATGATGATAACCAGCGAAGCAATCCACGGATGATTGTAGCTCATGCTTGGCGCAATTGTCAATTAGGATGTGTATATTTGGCAAAAAGAAGTCGTCTTTTGAATTGGCCCGATTGAGATCCCGGTAGTCGACATAGACTCTGACCTTCCCATCTTTCTTCGGTACTAGCACAATGTTGGCTAACCATGTCGGGTATTCCACTACCCTGAGAACCTTAGCGTCGATTTGCTTGGTGACTTCTTTCTTGATTTTCAAGCTCATATCAGGCTTGAACTTTCTGAGCTTTTGCTTTACCGGCGGACACATTGGATTGGTTGGCAGTTTGTGAGCCACAATGGATGTACTCAGACCAGTCATGTCATCATACGACCAGGCGAATATGTCCTCATACTCCTTTAGAAATTCTGTGTATTCTTTATTCTCTAACGGCGACAAATGAATGCTGATACGAGTTTCCTTGACATTTTCTGAGTCTCCCAAGTTGACAATTTCGGTTTCGTCCAGGTTGGACTTAGGTCTGTTCTCAAAATTCTCAACTTCTTTAACAATCTCGTCAGGTGTGTCATCTTCCTCTGAATCAATTTCCGTTTGTTGCGTTGTCTCATTGCATGTCACAGTCATTGGTTCATCAAGACATGTAATAGTAATACTGTATAGGTAAAGTAATGAGAGAAAAAATGATAGCAATAAATATTGATTCATAAGAAAAAATTAAAATGTCTTTGATCAATTGAATAATTATTTTGAACATTGAAGATCTTATTGCAGGAATTAAAATGTGAAAAGAAAATTATTTAGCAAAGAGAAACAATGAATAACGCTTGTTTTAGCCTTGCTACCCCGAGGCTCGTCAGGCTTTGGTTGCCCTGATGGTCCAGTTCTTGAGATATGCCCCTCTATTTACAGCCTATATGGAAGAGCCTTCCTCCCCCTCCTCCTCGAGAATAACGCAACAGTCCATGTTGTCGTCTTCCAGAAATAAGTTCCTCAGCGCTGCAAGTGCTTGTTCTTCGTCTGTCCCATAAATGATGTCGGCGTGGTGAAAAGTCTGATCTAGGCGCGGTATCGGATGCTCTAGTGGGTATTAAGGACCACGCCAAGGTGGCGACCAATCGTTGTACTCTTGCCAAGTATATTCGTATCCCAGACCAAAAGTGGTGGCATGGATTTTGATCTTGATAGGTTTAGAGATCCCTTGGAGGTTCTTGCCGAGCCCTTTACCAGGCTCGTACCCGCTCCAGCTCAGTATACTCGCGATTTTTCTATCCCACCATTTGTCTTTATCAATGGCATTGACTCGTTCAATATGGTGGTAAGTTTCTCCACCTAGCTTCCTTCTTCCCTCGATTGCCGGAATAGTCTGGCGACTGTAAATAGGGTTGCTACCGTCGCCATGAATAATCACTTCCTGGTGATTCCATTCGAACTTCACTGCCTGATGTAATGTTGATGCTACGGCCCCGGCAGCATGGATCCATGGTCTTCCTAATAGCAAGTTGTAGGACGCTGGTATATCTATCACTTGGAAGTCGACCTCGAACCAAGTTGGTCCCATTTGCAGGCACAGACTGATCTCACCAATGGTGGACCTCTGAGAACCATTGAAAGCCTTTACATTGATTGCTCCATCCTTTATCTCATGTAGCCCTTTACCCAGTTTCTTGAGTGTTATCAGCGGACAGATGTTAAGACTGGATCCTCCATCGATCAGGATTCCGGTGATGAAATAATCTTCGCATTGCACGGCGATGTGCAGTGCTTTGTTGTGCCCCAACCCTTCAGGTGGCAGCTCGTCCTCATGAAAGGTGATCTTATGGTTTTCCAACACTTGGCCTACCATATTGGCCATTTCCCCGCTAGTGATATTATTCGGCACATATGCTTCGTTCACCGCCTTCAACAAAGCACTCATGTGCGTCTCAGAATTCTGCAGCAAAGAGAGAATTGATATTTGTGCTGGCGTCTTGTTCAACTAGTCGATGACCAAATACTCCTTGGCCTGTACTTTCCTCCAAAGGTCGTCCGGACCTGTTTCAATAAGGGGTGTCCGATTGGAAGCCTGCTTGCTTGATTCTGCCAGATGTTCAGGTGTGTAGACTCTACCAGTTCTCGTCATACCCTGTGCTGCGACAGCTTCTTCAGTCTTGACTTTGCCTTTCCTTCTCGCCTCGGCTGTATAGTCCTAGGGTACAGCATTTGTATAGAAGGGTGGCATGGTTGACATCGCCACTTTGATCAGTGCGGCTATCCTTACTTCGAATGGAACATGTGCCTTGGGTGGCAAGACTACAACCTCAAATGGTGCGGGTGCATTTGCCGGAGACAAAAATTCAACCTCAATTGGTAGCGGTGTCTTTGCGGGTGGCGCTGCTTCAAACTCAAGAGGTATGGACATATTTACCTCAGCATCCTTAGACGGCTGGACTTGGACTATGATTGGATTAAGAGTAACTTACGGTTTCTTTGGGTTATCGCCTTCTACGATCAACCTGATCGATCCCTCGGGATCCCAGTCATCTTCTATTTTAATCATGTGGATACCTCCACCCTTATGGTCTGGAAGAGGATTGTTGCGGACGTACGGAGCGATTCTTTCGCCACAATGATCTTGTTATCAATCAAGGACTGTATTTTGTTTTTCAAAGAACGACATTCGTCGATGGTGTGTCCTTTCATACGGAGTGGTATGCACAAGATTATTTTGGGTTAACCCACTGAGAAGGATTCTCAAGGGTTGCAGCAGGGATGGGTGTGACATAACCAGCAACCTTTAGCTTCTCATATAGTTGGTCGATAGGTTCGGCGATGGCGGTATATTGTTTTGGAGGTATGCGATCAAAATTAAGTCGGGGTCTAGGGAAGTTTTGGCGTGCAGGAGGTGATTGATAATGGGATGGATGAGAGTTGTAGGTGTGGTAAACAGGAGAGGGTTGGGAGTATCTGGGTAAAGCAGGTTGATATGTAGGTGGCGGAGGTGATTGATAAGTTGGTGGTGGAGCTTGGTATGAGGGAGAGGGTGCTTGGTAATTTGGGGTTGGTTGATATGTGAGTGGAGGTGTTGGGTAAGTTTGGTATTTGAGTGGGGATTTGGTCCTCTGTGCAACCATCACGGCCCCCATGTCCCTTTTCTTGGACACACCACCGGACTGTAAAGCCTTATTCATAGCTTGTAAGTCTTCAAAATTTATGACCATACCACTTTTAATACCTTCTTCAATCCTTTCACCCAATTTGAAAATGTCAGAGAACTTGTGGTTCTCAATCATCATCAACCATTCATAGTATTGCGGGTCCTGAGCCCGGACAAAGAACTTGTTAATCTGCTCCTCCTCTAAGGCGGGTTTGACCTTAGCAGCTTCGGACCTCCAGCGAGTAGCATACTTGCGAAATGTCTCCGTAGGCTTCTTCTTCAAATTCTGGATGTAGAACACGTCTGGTGCTTTCTCTGTATGAAATCTGAACTTGTCCATGAAGTCAGAGGCCATGCTTACCCAGTTTGACCACTTCTTTGGATCTTGGCTGATGTACCAAGACAAGACATCTCCTTTCAAGCTCCTCATGAAAAGCTTCATGCGGATCCTTTCATTTTTCCCTACTCCAACGAGCTTGTCACAATAGGTCCTCAGATGGACCCTTGGATCACCTGTACCATCAAACATTTCGAACTTAGGAGGTTTGTACCCCTCAGGCAGTTCGACATCAGGTTGTATGCAGTGTTCCTCATAGTTCAGCCTTTCGACTCCCTTGCTTCCCTCAACGCCTTGAACCCGGTTGGTTAGCTTCTTAAGCTCCTCGGCCAAGTTCCTTATAAGCAGATACTTTTCATCAGATTCTGGTGTGTATGGGATAGGTGGAGTGGAGTGTGGCACAGTTTCCACGTAGATAGGATCGTTATGGTGGCCTGGTGCATGGATGTAGACATGGTCGTTTGTGGAGTTATGAGGTTCTCGGATAAG
Organism: Nicotiana undulata; assembly: GCA_005239495.1. Taxonomy (NCBI): domain Eukaryota; kingdom Viridiplantae; phylum Streptophyta; class Magnoliopsida; order Solanales; family Solanaceae; genus Nicotiana; species Nicotiana undulata. The sequence continues at coordinate 61,187 of ML253756.1, read as the reverse complement.
TAGTGGAGTGTTATTTGGGGTATGACAGGCGTTACATTGGTTCTTCGGTGGAGTGGCGTGATGGTGAGGTGCAGGATGATTCTGCTGTTTTGGGATATTTTGCGGAGGTGTAGGATTTTGAATGTTGGGGAGGTTGACGTCTGGGATGTTGAGGGTAAATGACAGGTTTGCCGAATTTCGAACCTGATCAAGATCTTCTTGGAATTTTAATAACTTCTGTTCAAGCTACGACATATTCTCATTTAGAACCCGAATACCCTGGTCATCAGTGACCTCTACCCGTTCAATCGTGTTTTTCTTTCTGATGTTGTTTGAATCTTCCATTTTATTTTTGCCTTTGCCTTTACGAGGACTATGAGGAGGAGTGGGTGGAGGGCCCCTGGATCTTGTGAGATAAGATGATGATGCCAGAGTGCACGAACTAACATTTGGGGAGGGGAATAAATAAATAAAATAAACAAAACAAAACAAAACAAAAAGGTAGCCAAGTCAGTGAGGATTATATAAAAAGTATTGCAGTATTTAACCACATAATGTGGAATATGAAGCGTGTCCTAATTTGGGAACCTCTTTGTGCCTGAGGTAGGCCTAGCGACAAGTTGATTTGGAGAACTTAAAATGCTAAAGGCCTCATTTCATTGATAAGAAATAAACGGATCCCAAAACGACAAGAAATAAAGATCACTAATGGCCATTGGACTTATTACATCGATAAAGCAAAAGAAATACATTCCTATCTATTTGGTCCCAGAAGGACCATCCCCAGACTCGGCATCCTTGGCTCCCTCGAACATATTCCCCAGCTCACGGAGTCCTAGTAGTAGGTATGCTCTGGCTAGATGTCCACCTTCGGTCCTTTCATCCTTTTGACAGTCTTCAACCCTCTTGATAAATTTTCCCTCCAGCTTGACTATGCCTCGCTCTAAGTACCCTAGCCTCTTGTTGGTACTGATGGCCATATTTTTCCATTCCTCAATCAGCTTCTTGTTGGACTCGTGTATCTTGTGGTGTTCGCTCTCGCGTTCACGGATCCTTTTGCGCAGCTGGCTGTATTTGACTTGCGCCTCGGCCTTTTCATCTATAATTTTGTGCCCTTGAACGAACCCTGGCTTGCCCAGACCATCCCAATTGTCTTCCAACCAACCAGAATAGAAAGGGGTACAACTGACATGATATATGTCTGGCTCAATTGCGTCTTTCTCCATGACGATCTTACAGTGCCACATGTGTAAGGCTTGGCACTTGTGAGGACTATCATCATTTTGGAAGTCTGCTCGAAGATGGATCATCTTGTCGATCCTTGGTATGACTTTCTTGCTACATGCTTGTCTCATAACTCGGAGAGGGACGTAAGGGTATGTTCCCCTCAGACCAATCAATTTCAGGAACGGTGCATCTCTGGACCGGGCGATGAATTCTTCTGTCGGAAACCACTCGAACATCCATTTGACTTGTTCTTCAGTTAGATTATCGAAGATCTCAACCCATTCCTTGTCATTCTCAGGCTGAGCGAACATGTCAGGAATGTAAGTCATTCTCTTTGGTTGGTGGAAAGCAATGTGGTCATTCCACGCCCTTCGCTGAAACTCTTGTCGATACTGGCCCTTTTGTAGATGTTCTTAGAGCCAAAGTTGAAGTAATAAGTTGCAACTCTTGAAGTGTTTCTCTCCACTTTGACATTTCTCCAGAGCTCGATATATGTCTGCAATAATCATGGGCACAAAGCTGAATGTCTACCCGCCAATCCCCTCCATTAGGGTTTTGGTTACCATGGCCAACCTAGTATGGATTCTTTCTTTCTTCATTGGAAATACTATTAGACCTAGGAAGCAAAACATGAAGACGAATACCCTGCGATGGATGTGTCCCAAAGATGTGATGGCAAATTCATCATGGTAGGTACGGTATGATTTGTTGTGACCGTACCTTTCATACAGGTAGTCAAAAGGGATGTATGATTCTTTTAGGCATACCAATTCTGCATTCTTCTTCAGGCCCATCATTTTAAGGAAACCCTTGCCCGTGTGGTTCTCAGGCATCAGCAAACCTGGGGTTTCCCAAACTAGACCGACCAATCCTCCTATCTCCTCTAGCAAAGGTGTCATTTCAAGGTCCCCAAAGCGGAACACAGCCCTTTCACAAGCCCAAAATAAGGTAGCAGCCTCTATTATCATGTTGTTAGGCTGGATCTCCAGGAGGGATGGTAGATTACCCAGATATTTTCTAACGAGGGTTTTGTCACTGGAATGTAAATCTTCCCACGAACTCAGCAATTTTGGATGGATGTTGGTGACCTTGCCGTATCTAGGGACTTCGTGCCTCATATTTCTGCAAGGCAAACAAGGTTAGGCCCTTACCCCCACCAAACTCGACTATTTTAACATCAACAATTAGCATGAAGCATTTAATTCTCCAAATAAATGCACAGAAAGTGGTGATGTCCGTTTGGATTTATGGAAACCCAGTTGACTTTTGGACAAGGCTATCTGAAAGGCTACTGTGCAGACAACACGTCAGCCTGGCTAGGTTCGACCATGATGCATGCAGCAGTATAACGGAGTAAGGTTTCTATGGGGTTTTAGACTGGTACCCTTAAGAGGACAACTCAAGGGGGAAAGGCACGGACTCGTCAACTGCACCGCTGATCGACTAGTTTTACCGCAAATAAGCCTTTCCGAATTTAAGGGGTAATGATATAGGAAGGGCGCACGAGTGGAGTATAATGTTGAGCATGATTATGCAACATTTAAAAACACGTTGTCATGTATTTTCACGTTAAGAAAGCAGTAAATACAATAGTTATGATTTAAAACGGTTACAATGGGAAACAAAGAAAACTTGTCAGTTTTGTTTTTGGGAAAGAATAAATACTTGAAAGAGATGATCAATTAAAATCACATAAAGGGGAAAGGAAAAGGGTGAAAATATTATTAAATTAAAGGTACAAATCCACAAAGCAGTTTGAAATGGTAAAAGCCTAAAATCCCCAGCAGAGTCACCATGCTGTCGCGCCCCCTTTTTTCCCCAGAGCTCTCCTTTAGGGGCCCAATTTTGAAAGGGTTTATGACATTGGTTGGGACAACTTGTTCCTTTTGGGAAAGGGGTTTTGCATTTTTGAAGAGTCGCCACCTAACGATTGTTAAGGTGTGTTAGGGCATCTAGGGGGTCATTTACAACTACGTTTGATAACCAGAGACATGGTAAGGGCTTGAAATTATCCTAAGGGGAAGGTGTTAGGCACCCCTCAGGATCCACAAGTGTGGTTCCCGGCCAAACAACTTTTGTGAGTTTGTACAATTAGCAAATAAACAAGTATGGCTCAAATAATAGGGGATTTAAGTCTAAGTACACGGATATTTGAAAACAGTTAATGAAAAGCTAGATTTTGAAAAGAATTACAATCTAAGCGTGTTTATGAAATTAAGGGGTATCCTAGGTTTGTTTATAATATGAATCACATCAATGCAATACCTGGTATGACACTCCTCAAAGAGGGTCTACACTTGGTATTAGCGCATCGGTCATCATATCCATATCTACCCCTTCCCACCCCGTGAAATAACTAAAGCGAGTGTTGGTCCCGATTTCTATTGCATGTTGTTACTCGTCCTTTCCTGTAAGTCCCGTAGGAATTTAGGAATTCTATCCTATAAAGGGGGTTCTAGGCAGACCCTCAAGTTTAAAGGTAAAATACTAGTGCGACATATAGAGAAACAAATATGACTGCAGATAAGGGGTAACGCATATACAATAAAGGGCTCAAAGACCTCCACAAACAGTGCACATAAGAAGCATGGCTCATACACAATTAAGGTCCCAATTCAGATCCTAAGCATGGCGTCTAAGTGATAACAACAGAGTTAGATTTATTATGTAACGTAGAGAGGAAGTCCTAATCAGTTTTGCCTACTGGGTTTAAACATGCTGACAGTTAAGCACAAGAAAACAGTCCTAGTTTTATTTTAAATTTGATTACCTAAGGCTTGCCTAGGCGTAGGATAATATGTAGCAGTTATTCATATTTGTTTACAATTCAGGTCGTTAGACCTAATAACATGCAGTTCTAAGTGTTGCAAATGTTAAGAGACTAATTACCAGTTGTGAGAACAGGAAGACTGTTTTATACATCTGTATTTAGATTAAGTGTAATTAAGGGAGAATGATCCTAGAACATGATGTCTAATGCAGAATGATGCATATGCAGTCGCTAAAACAGGATCTCTAAATGCACATCCAATCACAGCATTATGCTCAGTTTTAGGAATAACATAGGATGATAGTTTTTAATGTTGTTTACCTAGAGACAGGATTTCTAAGCGCGCAAGCATGGTTGTAGCATGATGAGACATGATTCCAGTTTTTGTTAACGTTATTTATTCTAGGACAGGATTTCCAAATGAGTTTCAGAACATATTTACAAAGGCAGAGTCACATAATAACAATTTATTTTGTTGTTGTTATTTATCCTATAGACAGGATTTCTAAGTGATGATGAGATACTGAAAACAACATATGTATATTGATACTATGTTGCATGATATCTAATTCTTGGCATGTTATACCTAAACATGGCTGCTATTACGCATAGAGAAAGTAAACCTAGGAAGCATGATTTCTACCCTCGATTACACTACAACGTGCATATTACCCACCCCGTTTTCACTATCCAACCCCAGAGTTGTTTTACAAATAATTATTACAGACCTTTGAATAGGAATTACATAACTGCAAATAAGGAAAATAAGAAGTTAACTATAGAGAGCCTACAGTATAGGCCCAAGTATCCAGGTCCTCAATGCCAAGTATTGTTTAACAACCTTTTCCACAATCGGGGTGTGTCAGAGTTCCCTAAGGACCTCAAAGGATCCTGGGCAATGCTCACACCTAGATTTCATAGCCAAGATAGAGTAAGTGCATTGTGGAATGGCCAGCTTTGTGTGTCAAAGTTTATAGGGAGCTTAGGGGTCCCAAAGCAATACTCAGACAAAAGGGGCATAACTTAAGGGGTCTAAGAGTTGAGTGAGAGTGCTTGATATAGTTTTGAAAAGGTTAAGTAAGAAAACTGTTTTTGAAAAGGGTAAGTAAGAAAATAGTTTTGAAAAGGGAGACTTGATTGAAATAGTTTTATAACAAAGAAGTTTAACCACTGAAATAGACTAAAAGAGCAGGAACACCAAACAAGTAGGGGAATGGGATTTGAGGGACAAATACAGAGCAGGTAAGGGAAAGCATGTAGCAGGCAGTACACAAGCAGTAGTTCCTAAGGATTCAGAGGATCAGGGGTACAATAGGGTATAGGGCTAAACTAACATAGCAGTACCAACCAGTTTAAGACAGTAGAGTCTACCCAAACTAACATAAATAAGGAAATTCACATAAAGACAAGTTTGGAATACACAAAGACATTCTGGATAATAAAGTATAACTTGACATGCTAGATGGAATCCAAGATTTAGTTACATGTTTAACAACAGAATGGTAAATAGAAGCAGATTAGAAACATAATGAATTGCGACAATAATAGAAACATGTTGATTTGAGAACTGAAATTAGAATTAGGACATACCAGTGAAGTGAATAAAGCAATAACACAAAGCAAGAAATAGGAGATGCACAATAGTTAGCCTTGGCTTGCAACCGGCTAACTCAGAGTAGTACCAAATAGCACAGAAGAGAGAATAAAGAACAACAAGTTTTAGTTGTGAGAGAGAGCTTTTGAACCAAATTTGTTCGTGTCTGTGCTAATGAGAGAACGGAGTATATATAGTTTTGAAAACAGGTAGCAAATAAGGTGGGAATCAAAATTAACCAGTAATTAAGGGACTGAGTAACAATCAGTACACAATCAGTATAGGTGTCCCTTAATTGAAGGAATCAAGTTCAAACGTTATTAAGCAGACATCAAATAAGGAAAGGTACCATATATAGCTTAGAGGAATATTCAAAATAGTGTAAAATCAGCATAAGTATCCCTAATTGAAAGGGTTAAACACAAACGGCTAGTAGGCAAAATAACAAATAAGGAAAGTTCCCATGCATATAACATATAAGGAAACAATTTCAACCAAATACAAGTATGCAATTGAGACTAGGTTCATCAGATTTTAATTAAGGAAATAGGGATCAATTAACAGTAAATTGACCATGCAACAAGGTAAGAAATAAGCTAAAGGTCGGAAATTAGTAAGAATATCCCATAAGAAATCAGTAAGGTTTTCAAATCACAAGGAATCAGGGATTCAAATAATAAATCAGGAACCCTAACAAAGTAAAATTACAGAGAATCAGGGATTCGAACAGGAATAACATCAATTAAAGGAGATTAATCGTGAATTGAAAAAGTAACAGGCAAGAAGTTAGAAACTCTAGTAGTGAAAACATATGAAATTAGGGATTCACATGAATTTATAGGGTAAACAGTAATGTAAGCGGAAAAGCAAGGAAAAAATCAGAGACATAGATGAACAACATACGGTAAAACATCATAAAGTTCATGAGATGCAAGCACATATACAAACAATATCAAAGACGAAGTCAGGGACTTAGGGTTTAGGTCTAAAATTAGGGATTTCATCACAACGATGCAATAAAAGAGAGAAACTTCAATAAATCACTAAACCAAAATAGAGACCCTAGGATAGTACTGAAAAAAATCATAGGGAAACCATTTAAAACGGAGTCATGAAACCCTAGTTGAAAACGAAGAGTCGTTTTAGGGAAAAATCGAAGAATCTTTGAGAAAAACAACGAAATAGCTTAAAATATACACAGATCTATCATAGATCTAAAAGAATAGGGGAGTTCTAAGAATTAGGGTTTCAGAGAGAACCCAGAAAAGATAAGAAAACCTCAAAACATTACTGGTTTTAACCCAAAAGTCATAGATCTTACACGAACGGCCGGAGGCGGCCGAAAAATGGCATGAAAGGCCGTAGGGGGAGTTGAACCGCTCCAGGTTCACCTGAAGACCTCATGGTAGTGTCAAACCGGCGTGGGGTGAAGAAGGGGCTAGGATAGGGTGAGAGGACATAGTTTCCGGCGAGGGAGATGGTCGTAGAAGGTGGACAGAGTCCATCGGGGAGGAGGAGGCGAGAAGGTTCTAGAGAGAACCAGAGATAGAGAGAGGAAGATAGAGAGATGTTTGGGTTGGGAATGAATGAGAGGAAAGGGGTAGTTGTTAGGGGTTAAATTAGGTAAGAGTGAATATGGGTCAGTGATCAAATTTGATCAACGATCCAGATTACACACAGGATTGGGTCGGGTAGGATAGGGTATTGGGCTTGGGTTGTTGGATTATTTTGATTGGGTCTTGGGATGGTTTTAATTCGGTTGGGGTCAGATTAAATTAGGCTATAATTTAAATAGAAAGGGGCTAATTGTTAAATACCCATTAAAATTAGATAAATAATTAATAAGAATAGCTAATAATTAGATAAAATAAAATTAAGGCGAAATAGGTGAAATTAAGGTAATTAAATAGTATTAAAATGTAAGATGACTTATTATTGAATTAAAATAACATAAAATGTGTAATTAGGCTATAATTGCGAAGCTGTTGTAATTGAAATTGGCCAATTTGTGAAATAATTAAATCCTAATAGGATTAAAAATGATATATTGAGCTAAGAAATATTTTGAAATTATTTGCAATGCAATTTATGAATAATTATGGGATATAAAGTACTGAATAAATTAGACAATAAATTGATAAAAATATGGAAAATTATACCAATTATTTTAAAAAAGTGATTTTGAAGGTATATAAGCAAATTTTAAAAATAATTTGAGGAAAAGTTGGGTATCAACAAAAACCATGTAGGGGAAAAAGAGTATAATGCGTATTAACTCCCCTTGATGAGCGCATCAATTCACATCCTTGAGCTTTCGCATCCCAATCTTGTACGCTAATTTCTTGAAGGTTGACGTCGGTAGAGATTTGTGAACAAATAAACCATATTATCACTTGAACAAATCTGTTGCACATTGATATCTCCATTCTTTTGAAAATCATGTGTGAAAAATAACTTTGGTGAAATGTGTTTTGTCCTATCTACTTTTATGAATCCTCCATTCAATTGGGCTATGCATGCTGCATTGTCTTCATACAAAATTGTGGTTAGTTTGTCACACTTCAAACTACATTTGTCTTGAATAAGGTGTAATATAGACCTCAACCACACACATTCTCGATTTGCTTCATGAGTAGTAGTTATCTCAGCATGATTAGATGAAATAGCCACGATTGATTATTAAGTCGATCGCCAAGATATGACAGTGCCTCCACATGTAAACACAAAGCCTATTTGAGACTGAGCCTTGTGTGGGTCAGATAAATACCCAGCATCGGCATAACCAACAAGATCGGGACTGTAATTATTGCCAGAAAATAAGCCCATATCGGTAGTCCCTTTTAGATATCGCAATATGTGTTTGATTTCATTCCATTGTCTCCTTATAGGAGCATAGCTATATCTTGCTAAGACATTAAATGAAAAAGTTATGTCATGCCTTGTAGTATTATCAAGATACATTAGTGCACCAATTCACTAAGATATGGTACTATAGGACCAAGCAACTCTTCATTCTTTTCTTGAGGACGGAATGGATCCTTATTCACATCAAGTGATCGAACAACCATCAGAGTACTTAATGGATGTGCTCCACCAATGTAAAATTGTTTCTATACCTTTTCCATATGTTCAATTTTCAAATCGAGACATAATTTTGTCTTTCTGAGATCTTTCATCTCGAATTCTTTCTTTAAATAATCAATTGCCTTTTGGAGTTTTGTATGAGTTCCAATAAGGTTTATGTCATTGACATATACGGCAAGTACAACAAATTCCGACGTTATTTTTTTTAAATAAAAACACATGGACAATGACATCATTTATATGACCTTCCTTTAATAAATACTCACTAATACAGTTATACTACATTCGTCCTTATTGATTTAGATCATACAAAGATCTTTGCAATTTGATTGAAAACATTTCTCGGGATTTTAAATTATGTGTGTCAGGCATTTTAAATCCCTCGGGGATGTTCCTGTATATCTCATTATCAAGTGAGTCATAAAGGTAGGCTGCAACCACATCCATTAAATTCATGTCAAGCTTTTCAAGGACAACAAAACTAATGAGATAACGAAATGTTATTACATCCATAACAGGTGAATAAGTCTCTTCATAATCTACACCAGGACTTTGTGAAAATCCTTGTGCAACAAAGCGTTCCTTATATCTTTGTACCTCATTTTCTCATTTCTCTTACGTACAAAGACCCATTTATAGCCAACATGTGTAACACCATTAGGCGTTTGGACTAGATGCCCAAAAACTTCACGTTCGCGAGTGAATCCAACTCAGATTGGATTACTTCTTGCCATTTTGACCAATCACGTCTTTGTCGACATTCTCCAACAGATTGAGGTTCAAGATCCTCACTATCTTGAATAATGCTTGATGCAACATTATATGCAAAGACATAATCCACCACTATATCCAATCGATTCAAATATGTCTCAATATCGATTAGATTTGTTGATAGTTCCTTATTTTCTTGAGTCCCAGGCTTAGTTATTTCCTCGTGAATCTCAGGATTGGTTAAATCGTGGGTTTCTTCATGAGGATCTTTTATAGTGTCATCTTGATCATTCGTTTTCCTTTTTCTAGGATTTCTATCTTTAGAACCCAATGGTCTGCCACGTTTTAGGCGTGTTTTTGACTCAGTAGCTATGACACTAGAAAATTATCCAACAGGGACATCAATACGGATTGGAACATACTCTGCAAGGATATGTGATTTTGTTATCCTTTTAAGATACGTAAATGCATCTGGCATTTGATTTGATATTTTCTGCAAATGGATTATCTTTTGCACCTCTTTTTCACAAATAGAGGCACGTGGATCAAGACGAGACGATTATGGATTTTTCCACAAAATTTTCCGTTTGGTTTCACCAATTTCTCCCCCTAAATTTGGGAAAAGTGTCTCATCAAATCGACAGTCTCCAAATCGAGCAGTGAACAAATCCCCCGTTAATATTTTGAGGTAGAGAATAATGGAGGGTGATTCAAACCCAACACATATTCCTAACCTTCTTTGGGGACTCATATTGGTGTGACATGGCGGTGCTATAGGCACATATACTGTGCATCCAAAAATTCTTAAATGGGATATATTAGGTTCATGACCCAAAACTAATTGTAAAGGAGAATATTTATGATAATTTATCGGTCTGAGACAAATTAGCATTGTTGCATGTAAAATGTCATGACCCCAAACAGAAATGGTAACCTCGTTTTCATGAATAACGGTCTTGCTATCAATTATAGACGTTTAATCAAATATTCTGCAAGGCCATTTTGAGTGTGAACATGAGCTACAAGATGTTCCACTTTTAACTCAATTGATAAGCAATAATTATTATATGCTTGGGATGAAAACTCGGCAGCATTATTGAGTCTAATAGACTTCATTGAATTATCGGGAAATTGTGCATGTGATCGGATTATTTGTACCATTAATTTTGCAAACGCGAGATTGCGAACAGGGGCGGAAGAGGGTTCATCCAAACCCCCTCCGCCGAAAAATTACACTGTATATATAAGGCAAAATTTGTTTTTACCTATATATATTAAGATTTGAACCTCTTTGACACAACCCAGAAGTGTAGCTTAGTGGTCTTATAGGGGGTTCAAAACCTTTGTAAGGTCAGAGGTTCAATTCTCACTAGCTACAATCTATTTTAACTTTTTTCTTTTTGAACCCCCTTCGCGGAGACCCTGCCTCCGCCACTGGTTGCGAGATGAAAATAGGAACACATAAGACCATCTTGAAGATGCATCTATTAAGACCATAAAACATCTTAATGAACCACTAGGTGGGTGAATAGGTCCATAAATGTCGCCTTGTATATGTTCCAAAAACGCAGGGGACTCAATCCCAACCTTTGTTGGTGATGGTCTATTAATTAACTTGCCTTGATAACAAGAAGTGCAAGAAAATTGATTCTTTAAAAGAATTCTTAAATTCATTAATGGATGCCCATTTGAGTTTTCTGTAATTCGTCTCATCATAATTGATCTAGGGTGTCAAATCGATCATGCCAAAGTACAAAAGTATTGGAATCGGTAACCTTTTGGTTTACAACTAAATATGCCTCAATTGCAGTAATTCTTATCCAATACAGGCCACAAGACAAAGATGAAAAATTTTCAATAACTCTTTTCTGAGCAGAGACATTTTTTGTTACGATGAGATATTCAAGGTTATTCTCATTTATTGTCTCAATATGATATCCATTTTGGCGGATATCTTTAAAACTTAACAAGTTCCTCTTAGACTTGGAGGAGAACATTGCATTATTTATGATAATTATTGTTCCCCTAGGCAGAGTTATAATAGCTCTTCCAGAGCATTCAATTAGAATACTACTACCGGAAATTGTAGTAACATCTGTCTTACTCATACTTAAATGAAAGAAATATTTCTTCTCTTTAAATATTGTATGTGTCGTACATGAATTAATTAAACAAATATTTTTACAATTGAACTTTGATCCAAGTTTGCTTCGTGAGATATCCATTGGTTTGACATAAAAAAAAAATATACGAATACATATTAGTATATGCTTGTCTGTTAAATAAATTCGTGAATTTATTCTAGAATTTTACAAGGAAAAATATTGAATGAACGGATATGCTAAAACAATCTCTATTGATTTATTATCATAGACATTGGTTACTGTTTATGGATAAAACAATTTCTAAGTTGCAATTAGTAAACTGTTTACCAAACTAAAATGAAACACAACTTAAATGAATTCTAAATTACAATTGTGAGAACAAATTACTTTTTTTTCCTCTACTGCACCTTGTGTTGTACAACATCAGAGTATGAGTAATGTGCTTTAGGAGTGCGGACTGTATCAGGTATTTTTAGTGGTGCAGTATCCTCATATAGTTGATCTCAAAATCACCTATTTCATAAGTGTTCTAGGACATTGTTTCTTCTCGGAGTTGGTGATGGAGAAACAATTAACTTAGAAATCCGTTTTACCTTGTGCATTTTATTTGAAGAATGACAGACAACGATTATTATTTTATTAAAGAATATGACAATCCTTAATCTAATCAAACTAAAAATATTGTTTAAAACAAATATTAGAATTATATTTAATCAAAACGAACTAACATTGTTTCATAAAATAAATAATACTAATTGATACTAATGACTACTCACGTAAAGAACTACGATTACATGACACTTATTCATTAACTATTACGAATAGGAAAAAATGAAAATCAAACTACTCAATCACCTTTAACTACGGATCCATTACCGATTAAGTGGTCTATTTTTTCATCAGCGTGTTGAAAGAAGTCTGCCACATCTAAGTGGGTGATGTCAAGTTCATTGTCATAGACAAAATTAGCTTCAGGACCTTTATTCATTAGAGAGGCTTGTTAAAGCTCAACCAAATATTTTGGTGTACGACAAATATTTGCCCAACGCCCTTTTCTACCGCAACAATGGCAATCAGTTTCTGAACCCTTTGCCATTGACTTTTCATCTTTCCCTTTTCACTCTTGGTGGTTATTTTTCTTTGGGGGATGATTAACACCAAGAAAATTTCTTCCTTGGCTACGACCATGGTCACGGCCACGGCCACAAACAGGGCCACGACCTTTTTCACGCTTAGCATAATAGGAATACACCTCATCCACTTCAGGCAATGGTGTAAACCCAGTGGGTCGATTTTTGTGATTTCTCATGAGCAAGTCGTTGTTTCGTACAGCCACAAGGATAAGAGAAATCAAGTCAGAGAACTTCTTGAAACATTTCTCTCGGTATTGCTGTTGCAAGACCATATTGGGGGCATGAAACATTGTGAACGTTTTTTCAAGCATATCATAGTCGATACTATCTCCACAGAGTTTTAATTTAGAATAAATCTGAACGTCGCAGAATTATATTCAGAAACAGAATTTAAAGTCTTGGAGTTTCAGATAAGCCCAATCATGTCGTGCTTGTGGAAGAGTGACCAACTTTAAGTTGTCATATCTTTCCTTTAAGCCATTCCACAAAACAAGCGGAACTTTGATTGTGAGATATTCTATTTTCAACCATTCATCAAGGTGATGGTGCAAGAAAATCAAGGACTTAGCACAGTCTTGGGTAGATGCTTTATTTTTATCTTTAATGGTGTCTCCAAGACCCATTGGATCTAAATGAATTTTAGCATCCAACACCCATGCCATATAGTTCTTGCCCGAAATTTCAAGGGCAACGAACTTTCTTTTCATAATATCAGTCATAATTAAAAGAGGAGAAGAGTTATACCTTAATCTTCTCAAAAAGACTTCTTGAGACGGTAGAATCTCGCTCATAACTTGTAATAAAACAATAAAGAAGAATATTGCAAAGAAAAAGAGAGAGAATTTTTATTGCTTTGAGATGAATTATAATGGAATATGACCTCTCTATTTATACGGAAATAGTTACTTAGCCACCAAGTAAAATCTCTCTAAAATAAAGATATTTACCTTAAATAAAACTATATTTATAACAAGATGGAGTATTTAGATTTCAGCTCCCATATTTTGTTCTTCTTTTTATTTTTCTAACCTATAGTCCTTCTAGGAAAAGGGGTTATAGTTATATGTACATCTCTAACACGTATCCATCCATTTTTTCTTCAGTATTGGCTGGCATAGAATAAAACCAATCAAGAAACCACCAAGAAAAGGAAGAAAAAAGAGAAAAGTGGAAGTATAAATATTCTTGTGAGTTGTTTTCAGAGAAATTCTCGATTTGGGGAATATAAGTTTATTACAGGAATATTAAAGGGATGTTTATTTACTCGACAGTAGGGAGCTAGTAGGTACGTATATGAACAATGGACTGTCGTTTCATAATTATTACGATTTATCAAATGACAACTATAAGAATAAAATTAGTATTCCTAAGAAGTTGCACAAATCTAGTTTATCTATTTACTATAAACAAATTGAGCAGTAAACTATAAAGTTGATGTGATTTATTTTAGTACGAAAACTCTTATGTTATATTAAAAACAACTTAAATTTAATGAAATAAAAAACTTACTCACACATAACGTTTACATTCAGTCAAATATTATATGAGTTGTATCATTAATGGTCTCTATAGTTAATTAAACCATGTCTGAGCTGATTAAATACGTCTAAGAAAATTAAACAAAAAAAATAAGTATGCTTATATCACATAATTTTATACTCCGTCGCAACACAGCAACATCTTCTATCATTCATAAAATATGAAAATACCAAGATTGCTAAATCAAAGAGATAAAAACAAAATGGATCATCAAACACTATTTGTACCCAAATGAATATATACACCGAGGTTATTGAATAAATTTACTTTTTTCAAATTTCAATCATCTCACACTATTTGTACCCAAATGAATATATGGAAGATGGAAATAAGAACCTAAACCACAAATTTTTTGCCACAAAAAATAAAAGGCGCGCCCTTTATTTTTCATATGGGAAAATCCTTTTTTCTCTGTATCCAATATGACAAATAAGTATATATATATATGTATAATAGGAAAGGAAAAAAAAAAAGGAGTGACCAAAGCCAGCATCAAGCATGTTAGATTGTATCTTTTGTAGGAAAAATATTCACTAAATTGTACCCTTCGCCATTATTTTGGTGCATGTACTCCTTCATCCTTAACCAGAGGTCTCGAGTTCGAGCCCTTGGGTATGGAGTCGCCTTTGTTAGGGAGCGCTTTACCCCTCAATGTGAAATTTTCTGGCGCGAATTCGGATTAGTCAGGATCCAATGTGGGTACCGGGTACCGGGTGAGAAAAAAAAAATGTTCTTTGCTTTCACCTGTTTACAACAATTTCTCCTTCAACTTTCGCATTTAATTTGATTCCCATATACATATAAGAGTTTACTTATTATTTCTTGTGAACATGTGACTTCACATGCTAGAATTATTCAATTGGCAAAGAAGATTCCACATGTCAAAAAACAAAACCAGAGAATATATATGATGTTATTAATTTTCCATTTCAATAATATTTCAAAAGAAAAATGATAGTAGTATATAAGAACGTCACTTTAATTTTCTCAAGAAGAGCTCAGCTTAATACTTGATATTATGTTTGAATTAAGATTCAGATTATATTTTACGAAGAGATAACATTAGTTTTCTGTTCAGATTGAAACTAATAAAGGCCCTCGATGTGAAATATAACCTGTACATAGCTCTTGGTCGGTCGGTGTGTTTTTAATTTTTATCCATTTCTTAAAGGTTGTCTGCCTATTTTCAACGTATTAATGATTCTGCCCCAACCAAATTACTATATTATAAAACCCAAATTGTTATCTTATGCAATTGCAACTTCCTTTAGGTGCCATTAGTTCCAAACTCTCCAAAACATTTTTCACAGACTAAGTTCTTGTTTAATTTGGTAAAAAGGGTTTGTTGGATAATATTTTTGCATAAAAAAAAGTAGATACTTTGGAAGTTTCCAAACTGATATTTCGTCAGGTCTTGCGAAAAGAAAAATCTGAAAATATTGAATTTGCAAAAACTGTTTCTGAGTTCAGAATATGCCACATTAAATTTGTATACAGTAGAAATCGGAGCTACCCCATTTCACTATTTGATCGAGGCAGGAATGTTACGTCGAAGAGCTAGGACGTTGAGTTCGAAATCGAAGCCTCTTTTCAGATCAAGGTCGACATCAATCGAGGCCAGAAAGAGAGAGACTTAGAATAATGTCGACATAGCTTTATAACGAAAACGGCGAGATATTCGCGATTGGTCGAGGATCATGGCATAAATCTCGGAACGAATCAAGTCTATAGTGGTTAATCAGTTGTTGACATGATTTCCTACTTTAACTAGAAATATACCTTAATTAGGATTCATCTACAATATAAAGAGGAATTCCATTCATTTGTAATCATCATTGCTCACTGAGAAAAATATATACAATCATTTCTGTCTTGCTCTACTTACTGTTCATTAGAGTCGCTTTAATTCTTTATTGTTCTTACCATATCACCTCGAGGTTACTATGATTCAAGGTCGAGGATTTGCTTACACACTGGTTTGATTTATTTTACAGTCTACTATATCTATTTATTTTCTCGTTTATCAATTAGTATTGGACGAAATCACATATCCTTATAACCACAATATAAGTTTAATTGTTATCCATATTTTAGAGTGAACAGTTTGGCGCCCACCGTGGGGATAAGGATAATAGTGATTATTCAACACTGATTCCAATAACACACATTGATTTACGCTTGTTCTTGTCAAGTATCTTTGCATTCAGCTTAAAACGTGTCAAACTCACAAAACGCACCCACACATGGTGACAATGGCCTCGGATTTCACGGGGAGAACGACAATGTAATTGCACCAAGGGTCGAAGTGCCACAAACTATTCTCGGGGGAGCAGCGGTTGCCCACCCATCAATTCACATGTTGCCTTAAATGTAGACCTGGGCGTAGACCCCGAAGGGAGTGTACCAGGGGCACCGCCAATTTTAAAAGGGTTGGATTCGAAAAAAATTGTACAGAAGTCGTTTTCCGCAAGTGCGGCTCCGAAGCCCATCCCAAAAAAGTTTCGTATGCCGGATATACCTAAGTACAATGGAACCACCGATCCTAACGAGCATGTCACCTCTTATAGATGTGCCATCAAAGTTAATGATTTGGAAGATGATGAGATTGAATCTATTTTATTGAAGAAGTTCGGAGAGACACTATTTAAGGGGGCAATGATTTGGTACCACAATCTACCGCCAAATTTCATTGACTCATTTGCCATGTTAGCATATTCTGTTGTAAAGGCACATGCAGGAGCCATAAAGGTTGCGACAAGGAAATCAAACCTTTTCAAAGTAAAGTAGAAGGATAATGAAATGTTGAGGGAGTTTGTATCCCTATTTCAAATAGAACGCATGGAGTTTCCACTGGTCACGGATGATTGGGCCATTCAAGCTTTCACTCAGGGATTAAATGAACAAAGTTCGATAGTGTCGCGTCAACTGAAGCAAAATTTGATCGAATATCCAGTGGTGACTTGGGCCGATGTGCATAATCGGTACCAATCGAAGATCAGGGTCGAAGATGACCAATTAGGAACTCCTTCCGGTTATGTATATCCGAACATGTCAGCAGCCAAAAATCAGAGGGACGTCGATAGAGAGCCACGGTCGAACAAAGACCGATATCAGCCGTACATCGTAGATCGACGGAATAGCGGCCCAGGATGCAATTCCGCCCGAAATGATCGAAGAAGTGATCGAGGGCAGAATTATCGAGGATTTATGAGCAAGCGGTTTTGATAAGTATGCCGATCCTATAGAGGCACCTCGGTTGTCAGAATATAATTTTAGTGTTGACGCATCGGGCATTGTATCGGCAGTTGGAAGAATCAAAGACACTAGATGGACCATACTCATACAGACCGATCCTTCCCAAAGAAACCCCAATTTGATGTGTTAATATCATGGCACGCACGGTCGCAAGACCGAGGATTGCAGGAAACTAAGAGATGAAGTAGCCCGTGTATTCAACCAGGGCCACCTTCTAGAGTTCCTAAGTGATCGAGCCAAGAATCATTTCAGAGAAAGGGACGCCAACATGAAAAATGAACAGGAGGAGCCGAAACATGTAATCTATATGATCGTCGGCGAGGTCGACATTCCGTAAGGGCCCATATTCAAATGCACTAAGGTATCAATTACTTGGGAAAAACGGACCCCAGATTATGTTCTAGAAGGCAGCGTATCATTCGACGACAAAGAAGCAGAAGGAATTTTTCAACCTCACAACGATGCTCTGGTAATTTCTATCTTATTAAATAAAGTTCAAGTTAAGCGTGTTTTGGTGGATCCAGGTATCTCGAAAAATATCATCCGATCAAGGGTTGTGGAATAGCTCGGCCTACAAGATCAAATTGTGCCTGCAACTCGGGTCTTAAACGGTTTCAATATGGCCAGCGAAACAACTAAATGAGAGATCATACTACCAGTGAACGTGGCTAGAACTATCCAAGATAACAAGGTCCACATAATTGAGGGTGACATGAGGTACAACGCCCTACTCGGGAGGCCATGGATTAAGAATATGAGGGTAGTCCCTTCGACTCTCCACCAAATGATGAAACTCCCGACGTCGGACGGGGTAAAAATAGTATATGGGGATTAGCATGTTGCAAAGGAAATGTTTGCGGTCGACGAGGTAGTACCGATATCGGCACTATCGACATCAAAAGGATCGGGCATCAAAGGAAAAGATGAATACAAATAGCTATCACATTCACCAGCCTTAACTGAATCGGGGAAGCAATAAATAGAGGGAGAAGAAGACGAAGATTAATGGACCCCTCGAACTTTCATTGTTCCCGAAGACTCCGACGCCACCAAGTCAACAGTCGAAGAGCTGGAACATGTTATATTAATCAAGTATCTGCCTGAGCGAAAGGTATACCTGGGAACGGGTTAACCCCTAAACTCAGGGAAAAACGTATTAAATTTCTTATTGATAACATGGATTGTTTTGCTTGGTCCCACTTAGACATGACAGGGATCCCACAAGAGATAACAACACACTGATTGAGTCTGGATCCAAAGTTCAGGCCAGTGAAGCAAAAGAGAAGGCCCCAGTTCGAGGTAAAACACGCATTCATCAAGGACAAGGTAACTAAACTTCTCAAAATAGGGTCCATTCGGGAAGTAAAATATCTTGAATGGTTAGCAAACATAGTCGTAGTCCCTAACAAACATAGAATCTGTGTAGATTATAAGGATTTGACCTAAGCATGGCCCAAAGATTCTTTTCCTCTGCCTAACATTGATCGCATGATCGATGCCACGGCCGGCCAGGAGATCCTTAGTTTTCTCGATGCCTATTCTGGTTACAATCAAATCCAAATAAACCTGGAAGATTAGGAAAAGACTTCATTCATCACTAAGTATGGAACATATTGCTATAACGTAATGCCTTTTGGGATAAAAAACGCAGGAGCTACCTATCAATACTTAGTAAATAAAATGTTCGAAGAACAAATGGGTAAATCGATGGAAGTATACATTGATGACGTTCTAGTAAAGTCTCTGCGCGCAGAGGACCATTTGACACATTTGCAGGAAATATTCAAGATACTGAGAAAATACAACATGAAGCTCAACCCCGAGAAATGTGCTTTCGGGTCGGTTCGGGCAAGTTCCTTGGCTTCATGGTGTCGAATCGGGGAATCGAGATCAACCCCAATAAAATCAAGGCTATCGAAGACATCACTGTCGTTGACAACGTTAAAGCCGTACAAAGGCTGACAGGGCGGATAGCTTCCTTAGGCGTATTCATCTCGAGATCGTCGGATCGGAGCCATAGATTCTTCTCTCTACTAAAAAATAAAAACAATGTTGCCTGGACCTCGGAATGCCAACAGGCGTTAGAAGAATTGAAATGATACCTCTCGAGTCCACCATTGCTCCATACTCCAAAGGCAGATGAAAAACTCTACTTGTACTTGGCAGTCTCAAAAATCACGGTAAATGGTGTCCTAGTTCGAGAAGAGCAAGGTACACAATTTCCTGTTTATTACGTAAGTCGAACTCTAGGAGAAGCAGAAACTAAATATCCACACTTAGAGAAATTGGCACTTGCTCTAATAAGCGCCTCTAGGAAGCTAAAACCGTATTTTCAATGTCACCCCATATGTGTATTAACCACTTACCCGCTTCGTAATTTTGCATTAGCCCGAACTGTCAAGCCGATTGGCCAAATGGGCCGTCGAACTCAGTGGGTACGATATCGAATATCAACCCCGAATGGACATCAAGTATCAAATTTTAGGAGACTTCGTGGCCGATTTCACGCCAACCCTCATACCTGAAGTCGAAAAGAAACTTTTGTTAAAATCGGGTCATCATCGGGAGTGTGGACCCTTTTCACAGACGGCGCTTCGAATGTGAAGTGGTCCCAACTAGGCATCATTTTTAAGCCGCCCATGGGCGATACTATTAGACAATCCATCAAAACTTCTAAGTTGACTAACAATGAGGCCAAGATTGCAGGTCTCAAACTAGCTAAAAGCTTGGGAGCGGAAGTCATCGAAGCCAAATGTGATTCCCTACTTATAGTAAACCAAGTAAACAAAACCTTCGAGGTTCGAGAGGATAGAATGCAAAAGTATTTTGGACAAGCTACAGGTGACTTTACACCGTTTTAAAGAATGGACTTTGCAGCATGTACCTCGAGAGCAGAATAGTAAAGCCGACACCCTTGCAAATTTGGGATCATCAGTCGAGGAAAATGAAATCGGCTCGGGGACTGTTGTTCAACTTTCGAAATATGTAATCGAGGAAGGTCACGCTGAGATAAACTCCACAAGCTTCACTTGGGAATGAAGGAATAAATATATCGAGTATTTGAAAAACGGAAAGCTCTCATCGCACCCTAAAGAATCGAGGGCTCTACGAACAAAAATTGCTTGATTCACATTGGCTAAAGATGGAACATTGTACAGAATGACGTTCGACGGACCATTAGCAGTATGTTTGGAACCATGGGACACCGATTATGTCCTACGATAAGTCCATGAAGGTGTTTGTGGGAACCACTCCGATGTCGAATCACTAGTTCATAAAATCATCAGGGTGGGATATTATTGGGATAGTATGGAAAAAGACACTAAAGATTTTGTTGAAAAATGTGATAAGTGTCAAAGGTACGCACCAATGATCAACCAGCCCGGAAAACAATTTCATTCAGTCCTATCCCCATGGTCATTTATGAAATGGGGTATGGATATCGTCGGCCCTCTGTCATCGGCCCCAGGTAAAGCTAAATTCATTCAATTTATGAATGACTATTTCTCTAAATGGGTTGAAGCACAAACCTTCGAGAAAGTCAGAGAAAAAGAAGTTATAGACTTCATATGGGATCACATCATATGTCGATTCGAGCTACCTGCCGAGATTGTATGCAACAATGGAAATCCATTCATCGGCAGTAAGGTAACGAAGTTTCTCGAAGATCACAAAATAAAGAGAATCTTATTGACACCATATCATCCCAGCGAAAATGGGCAAGCCGAATCGACGAACAAAACCATCATTCAGAATCTGAAGAAAAGGTTGAACGACACCAAGGGAAAATGGAGAGAAATTCTACCCGAAGTTATTTGGGCATATCGAATGACGTCGAAGTACAGTATGGGGGCAACACCGTTCTCCTTAGTATATGGCTCTAAATCCTTGATTCCAGTCGAAGTCGGGGAACCTAGCGCCAGATTTCGATACACAACAGAAGAATCAAATCACGAGGCTATGATACTAGCCTCGAACTATTGGATGAAAAATGAAGTCGCCCTCGTCCGAATGGCTGCGCAAAAACAACGAATCGAAAGGTATTATAATCGAATGACCAACTGATAACTAGGGATTTTACCTTATTTTACTCTTTCGTACTTAAGTTTTGGATAAATATGTATGCAAAATAGTCCCAAAGGCTTACTTGCTGTGCTTGTTGCAGGGTTTAGTCAAAAAGGATGACAAACAGTCAAAGACCTGCTCAAAAAAGAGTGAAACCTGCACAAGTACCAAGACCAAGCACATGTAGAGTTATATTGACCAGTGCGGACCACGGTCCACTTTATGTGGTCCGCACTGAAGAGATTCAGAGAGTGCTTCCCAAGGCCAATCCAACGCGGACCGCGGTCCATTTTATGCGATCCACGGTAGAAAGATTCAGAGAAGCTATTTCCAAGGCAAAGGTCATCGCGGACCGCGGTCCAGTTTATGCGGTCCGCGGTGGTGAGATTCAGAGAACTATTTTGAAGGGCAAAACCAACGCGGACAGCAGTCCTTTCTTCGCGGTCCGCGTTGAAGCGCGGCTGGGGTCTAGTTTTTAGGGACCGCGGTGGCCAAGATTAGAGCCCAACTTTGTAAAGCTAAAAAGCCTCACCGAGGCCAGGGTCCATTCTGCGCGGTCCGCGGTAACCCCACAGGGGCATATTTGTCCGGAATTTTCAGCTGAGTATAAATAGTTTCTTTTTTTATTGTTAGGTTAAGATTTGTACTGAGATATAGTGAGGAGCTCGTGAACGACTTTTATTCATCTTTTTGAGTACTTTAAAAGGATTTCATCATTGAATCTTTCAATTTTAGTTTATAATTCAATTATATGAGTTTTGCTTCATCTATTTCTCTGATTTCTTTAGTTATTATGAGTAGCTAAACCCATTAGCTAGGGTTGTGGCTCAACCCTAGTGTGGGTGTTTAATGGGTCCTTTAAATTAGGGCTTAGATGTTTATGGGTGTTTGGTATTTTGGATGATTTGTGGTTTTCACGTTACAATTGGTGGTTGCAAACACTAATTGGTGTTTATGTGACTTGAGTTCTTCTTGAGAAAGAGAACTTGAGTCTTGAAAATCAGCCCAACAAGGAATTGGGACGAAATCAAGAGATTGCTAGTCCCAATTAACGGGTTAAACCTATAGATA
The DNA here is from genome assembly GCA_005239495.1 of Nicotiana undulata. NCBI lineage: Eukaryota > Viridiplantae > Streptophyta > Magnoliopsida > Solanales > Solanaceae > Nicotiana > Nicotiana undulata. The sequence goes on along the minus strand of ML253756.1, from coordinate 38,654 downwards.
GTAAAACCCTACTTGAGCCAATATTGCTTGCATAATTTTGACACCCAATTGACCTCGAGAGAGGCAATTAGGGCAAAGCGACTCAAACTACCGAGAGGTATAGAGTGGCTAATTTCGTGCAGTGGTTATACCATGTTCCCTTTGCTAACATCTCTGCCTTAGGTATTGGATCTCGTTAAATATTTGCCTAGGAGAGTCATAACCCTAGTGCCTTTTATCCATTAAGAAAACTACCAAAAAGACATTCGTTAGTTAATTAGCAAATTACTATTAGTATAAACCGTAGTATAATTGCCAAACCAACAAGTATGAAAAGTGCAATTAAGAGCACGAACCACTATTAGATTACTTAGAAAATCAACTCCCACAATCATAACTCCCTATGGATTCGATCCCGATCCTGCGGGTAAAAGTTGCTCCGACCATCATCTTGCTACTTTATAGTAGTGTAGGTGAGAGCCGATCACCAACCTTCGCCACTTCAAAATCGGGGACTTGATCCTGAGGAAATTCTCCATCAACACTCGAGACCCTAATGAAGGAAAACTCAACCCTTATCTGGAAGGACCCTATCAAGTCCTTGATATCATCGGAAAGGATCTTACAAGATAGGCATGATAAACGAAGAGAAACTACCAAACAATTGGGACATCTCACTACTCAAGCGATATTACTCTTAAGATATAACTTCCCCTTTTTCATTTACATTTTACGCTAACTTATTTTCAAGTGTTCGAACAAAAATATCGGAGGTATCATCAAGCAGGAAGATATTAGGACCCTAAAGCACGCGTTGCACTCTTTTTCCCTTCGATCAGTTTTTATCCCACGTGGGTTTTTCCGGCAAGGTTTTTAACGGGGCAACCATCGTTCATGCTGACTTAGAGTATCCGAGGTCTCCTTACATTCAACCTCGAATACTGGGGGGAATTCACCCTCGGATGATTTATTTTCAAGGAAAAATACTTCATGTCAGAAGGGCCTCGATAGGAAAACTTTGCAATGGGCCAAACGGTCGAATGAACCGTGTCCATATTGATTAGTCGAGCCCCAATGGAAAAACATGCATGCATGTATGAACTATTCAAGGAAGTACTTTTCCTTATAAAATATCTTGTGCTTCAACAAAAAATTTCTACTTTACAAGTTTCATACTTATGATTTTCTATGAAAAAAGGCTCAAGGGCCGAAGTGCAATTACACCTCGAACGATCGACCCCCTACTCGGGGACCGTCGTCGAAAATCAATATGTTTGAATTATCTAACTCAAAACCATAAGACCTCAAAGAGGCATCCCTCGAGTTATATCACAAGGCCATCATTCTCGGGGACTAACACTTAACAAGCTCGAAGTGTTATCGGAAAATAAGTCCAAGAGGCATACGCAAAGGCTACGGCCAAATTAACGCGACTCGGAGATGTCCGAACCTCACAATAAAAACAGGCCTTCGAATTCTTTGAAAACCGGTTTTAAAAGGCTACCATAAGCAAAACAACCAAAGGGCTTCGATAATATCATCCCTAAAAAAACCGTAAGACGTATCAAATTGTTCGAATACATATTTGTGTTAAGGCACAAAAGATAAAAGGTGTTTTGATCAATATCAAACCCTCAAAAACCTAATGGATAAAAAATACATGCTAAGGCATAACAAAATTTTACAAAGTCTTTAAGCCGAAAAAGGAACAAAAGCCATTCTTTTGGGGCCATATCGGCTCGATTCAAAGAGCCTAAGGGCCAATACACTTAGAGTTCGAGAACACTTTCTCACTCGATTTGAACCTAAGGGTTCCACTATCTCGAGCTCTAATAAAAACCTACTCGACTACAAATCGAGGATCCATTATTATTCAATACAAACCTAAGGGTTCATTGCTTCGGGTTCAAGTTTTACTCGAACTTGACTATAAAAGCAGTATTATTATGACTCCGATCAAGTCACCCATAACCAAAGTCTCAAACATATTGTTCAAGGCATAAAAGTGTGCTAAAAGTTTACAAGGCACAAAGCAAGTTTGAAGACAAAATTTAAGAAGGAATTCAAAAGAAAAATTTCTTTATATATATGTTTGAGAAAAACTATGTACAAAAGACCGACGAAGGTCTTACAAAAAAAGAAAAGGAAAAATAAAATCCTAACTATGCTGGGGGTTGACTTCTTCCAGGGAAGCTTCCCTTTCAGGCCCTTCTCCACTATCGGGCCCACCTTTGTTGCCTTCATCGTCGTCATCATAGTCATCATCGAAGGAGGCTAGTTGCCTGGCATCGACTTCACGCATATTAGCTTGAGCTATTTCCTCAGATAGGTCGAAGCCTCGAGCATGAATCTCCTCGAGGGTCTCCCTCCTAGATTGGCACTTAGCTGATCATTTCCAACCCTACACCACTATAAAGTAGCGAGGAGTGGTCGATGAAGTTTTACCTGATAGGTCGGGATCGATATCCACAGGGAGTTAATATTGGTTTGGAGTTGGGTTTCTACCTAATCTAGATGTGCGTGTTGTTTCTAATTACACTTCTAACCATGGTTGTGATTGTTTCTATTCTAATTTTTATACTAATGAATGCTAAAAGAAATATAAGTATAATATTTTTGTGAGAGTTTTTCAAGTGATAAAAAGCACTAGGGAAGTGACTTTCACCTAGGTGAGTATCTAATGGGGTCGAGAATCTAGGACTAGATTGTTATACTTGGGGTCGTGATATAACCTTCACACACCAATACTCACTCTATACATCTCGGTAGTTTGAGTGACTTTGCCCAATTTGGATTTCTCAAACCCAAATGGGTGTTCAAGCAATGCAAGTGAAATTGGCTCAAGTCGGGTATTACTATCTCTAGGTTTAACCCTTTAATTGGGGCTATCAATCTCTTGAATTCATTCCAATTCCTTGTTAGCCTAAATTTCCTAGACTTAGGCCCTCTTTCTCAAGAAGAGCCTAAGTCATGAAGGCACGAATCGGTGTTTGCAACCACCAATTCTACAATTAAAGCATGAAATAAGTTAAATATCACTAACTCATAGACAATTAAGCCCTAAAATTGAAGATCCATTAAATAACCACACTAGGGTTGGGTCCCAACCCTAGCTATGGGGTCTAGCTACTCATAATAATGGTAGAAATCAAAGGTAGAGATGTAATATAAGCCATAAAAATCAAATACAAGAAGAAAATCTAAAGATAGAAGCTAAAACTACTCAAAACTTGCTCAAAATGATAAAGCTTCGTTGTTCATGTGCTCACTAATACAAAACTTAACCTAAAAATGTCAAAAAAGATCTATTTATACATAGCTGAAATTTCTGGACAAAAATGCCCCTACAGAGGTTTGGCTGACCGCGTAATAATAGGCGCGGCCGCGCAGGGACTTTCGCGGCCGCGCAATAACGAGCGCGGTTCGCATTTTTCTTTATTTGAATCTGACTTGGGACTTGTTTCGCGGCCGCGTATTATGGACGCGGACCACGTTCTTCTGTTAAGCTTCAATTGCAAGGTATCTGAACCTTATTTCACGCTCCCAGTGGAATATTGACCGCATCCGCGTAAGAGTAATACATGGTCGCGTAATTTGGAAGCGGGCCGCATTCTTCCTTTTGAGTCCACTTTGCAGAGTCTTTGAACCTCAAACGCCGATGTCAGCGTAAATCCCGTCATGGACGCGCTTTTGTAGTGCGGTCAACAGTGGTGTTTACTCTAAAATATAGGTTCTCTGAACTTCAATATCGCGGACCGCGTAATAGTATCCGCCTCAGCGGTGAATCCTACGTGATCGCGCTTTTCCATCGCAGTCAGCGGTCCAGTTCCAACCTTTGGTTTGTGCAAATTTGACTCCTTTATGAGCTTATTTTGGCTTCGTTGACTCATTTTGACCAAACCCTGCAAGCAAGCACATTACGTTAGTTTTCGGGAATACCTTTAGCATTTTTTACCCAAAAACTAAGCAAAAGAGAGCAAATAATAGGCTAAAATCTCTAATTATCATTAGCCAGCTCAGCATCCCATCGTGCTCGATCGGTAGGCTCCCTCGGTTGAGTTTGGGCAGCCTTGGCATCAGCCAAGTACATGACCATGGACTTATCAGCTTGGACCTTCGCCTTTTCGACCCCAGCTTTGGCCTCAGCAAGTTCGGCCTCGAGCTCTTCGATCCTTTTGGCCTGAGCCGAGCTCTTCTCCTTAGCACTCTGAAGTTGAACTTCGGCCGATGATAGTTTGGTCGAGGAAACCTCTTTTTCAGCAACAAGGCGGTCCATGCCTTCTTTCCACTGATGGCAATCAGCTTTAACTTGATCCCCCCCCCCCCCCCCCCCCCCAAACCCGCCTACTCCTTCACCTCTCCACACCACAGAC
>ML253756.1:0-34251 GCA_005239495.1 Nicotiana undulata | reverse complement strand
TTTTTCCACGGGTGGCAAACACCTTTAACTTGCCCCCCCCCCCCCCCCCGAAACAACTCGATCTTTTCAATCTTCTGCTGCAACTAAGACATCAAAACGTTAGCCTCCACCCTCGAGTCAAGCCCGTATTTTTTTAAAATAGTAGTTACCTACTCGTTCAGCTCAGTCTCCTCCTGGCGGGCCTTGGAAAAGTCTGCTCAAAGGTCCCTAAGCTCTTCATCCTTATGCCCACAGAGGAGCTTAAGGGAATTTCTCTCCTCCGAAGCCTTCTGGAGCTCGGCTTCACGTTGGCTCATATCAGCCCGAGATTTGGAAAAGGCCTATATGAGAAGAAAATAAGTCAGACTTAAGAAAGGAAAGAGAAAAGATGGTTACAATAATGAATGCTTACTCGAGATAAAAGACGTTGGGCCTCTTCAAAGAGGGTGCACGCATCATTAAGATTAGAGGCACCATCGACCCCTGTAAAGCAATCCCAAAACGGATCCTCTTCACTAGGTACTCCGCCTATGTCGGGGGTCCTCATGTCCCGAGCCTCTCTTATCGCCTCCTTGGATTAAGTCGGTAGAGAAGGTGAATGACCTGTTGTCACTGCCCCGAGCGAGTCACTCGAGGCACTCTGATTGGCTCTCGAGGTCTCATAACAGGCCCCCTCCAGTATGTTCGTTGATGGTCGAGGGACAATCTCGACCTCAGGCGAATCGGGGTCTCCACCCAAATTTTTCTTTGAAGCCTCCTCATCATGATGCTTGATCTCGGAAACCACCTCCGATTTTGAAGGTTTGGCGGCCTCGACAATCTTATTGGGTTGAGCCACCAACGCTGAGGCGTCACCTTCTTCTTCTTCTTCTTCTTCTTCTTCTTCTTCTTCTTCTCCTCTAAAACATCGGACCGAGTCCATGGTGAGAGAAATGGCCTTCCTTCTGGTCCTTCGAGTTTTGGGTTTGGGGTCCTCGGACAACGAGACCCCCTTCCTCTTCTTATCTTTCCCTAATTTTGGAACCTGGGACTTAGCCTCTTCCTCGCCACTTGGGGGCCTCAAGATCGCGTCCTTATTCAGGCATGCACAAAAAGAAACTTGGTGAGAAAAAGAAGTATGAGTAGTACCTAGGAAAAAAGAAAGAAACACTCACCGTGATTCTTTGCCTCCCATTTGCCCTTTGCCAAGTCATGTCAGCAGCGCTCAACATAGGAGGAAGTTGAGGCCAATTTTCGAACCTAATCATCGAGGTTAGGAAAAATTCGAGGCATTCAAGCAATATGCATGACAAACAAAAAATTATATAAAGCAAAAATCGAGAATATGAAGACTAATGGGTAAGATGTTACTTATGCTCGGGATTCCACTTCTCGAGGAACGACAGTTTTTCCTTTGGGATGAGGTTGCAGGTCCTCACCCGAACAAACTAGCTCATCCAACCCCGGTCCTTGTCCTCATCAACGCTCGAGAACAAAGCCTTGGTTGCTCGGCACTGGAGTTTGATCAACCCTCGAAAGAGTCAGGGTAGATATAATCGCATGAGGTGGCTGAGAGTGAACGGAAGCCCCTCAACCTTGCTGTAAAAGAATCGGAGCATGACCACGATACGCCAGAAAGAGGGGTGAACTTGGACGAGGGTGACCTAGTACCTGTTTCAGAGTGTAAACACTTAGAAACCTCTCCATATGGGTGGTAATACTCTCTTTAGGAGCGGGGATCTGTACCATAACTTCGGCCCCCCAGTTACAATCCCTCTTCACATCCTCGAAATATCCCACTGTTATCGAGCAGATATATCTTGACACATGCTCACATCGGCTAGGGACTGATGGAGGGTTCTCGACTTTGAAGTCGGATTTTAAGACACATGGGCCGGGAACATACTCATGAGGGAGAGATCACACCGGTGTTTTATCACCGGCTGGCACGAAAGAGGAAGAGAAGTATTTCTCCTTTTGCGAAATGGTTTTTGATGTTTTTGCCATCATGCAAGTAGAAGAGAGATGAAAATATTAAGTTTGGTGGTTTGAAACTAGCAGAGATGATCTAAGAAGTGATGATAGAGAAGAGATGAAGAGAGTCTGAAACTTAGAAGGATTGATGAGAATGGAAGTGAAAGTTATGATTCAACAAAAGAGTCCATATTTATAGAACCACGGTGACAGTTCGACGGCCTAGTGGCCGATCGCCCACTGACGCGCATTAATGGTTTGGGGAACTGTACTGACGGGTCATTTCGGTCACTTCCATCACTTACGCTATGAGGATGACATCACTGTTTATCGAGGTTATAAGAAAATCGAGGCTCAAGTCGTTTCTTATCATTTTATTCTAAGAAACGAGGGGACTATCTATATACGGTAGAGATCGGGGCTACCCGATTTCACTATTTGGTCGAGACAGGAATGTTACGTCAAATAGCTAGGACATCGAGTTCGAAATCGAAGCCTATTTTCAGATCAGGGTCGACATCAATCGAGGCCAGAAAGAGACAAACTTAGAATAATATCGGCAAAGCTTTATAACGAAAAGCGCGAGATATCCGCGATTGGTCGAGGATCGTGGTGTAAATATCGGAATGAATCAAGTCTATAGCGATTAATCAGCTGTTTACATGATTTCCTACTGTAATTAGAAATGTACCTTAATTCGGACTCCTCAACTATATAAAGAGGAATTTCATTCATTTGTAATCATCATTGCTCACTGAGAAAAATATATACAATCATTTTTGTCTTGCTCTACTTACTGTTCATCAAAGTCGCTTTAATTCTGTCACGACCCGATTTACTCTCCAGATGGTATCATGACGGCACCTAGTCTCTACTACTAGGTAAGCCTAAATTTCGCGGAATAATATAGATAACAAAAATAAAGACATAAAGAAAAACATAAGTAGACATAACATAGTCGCTCGGCATGAACAAATATAACTTCCCAAAACCCGGAATGTCACATCTAGTCACAAGCTCTGTCTAAAATACCTCTATACAATGAAGAAACAGAAATACATAAGATGTCTCTGTCCAAAACTAGAATAGAAGGTGACTTGTAGGATTCTGCGGGCGCGGCAGAATTACCTTACGGTCTCCTCTAGGCAGCTACACGACCCCTAGCCACGGAACTGCATACTGGTACCTGGATATGCACCCGAAAAATAAGTGCAGGAAAGGGCATGAGTACACCACAATTGGTACCCAGTAAGTGCCAAGCCTAACCCCAATCAAGTAGTGACGAGGTCATGTTAAGTCTCTACTATCTTTTCATAAGTAAAACAGTTTAAAATAAATAGTACATAAGGATATAAATTCTAAGGTAAACAATAGAAATGCATAATCCGAAAGTAAAACAGCAACAGGAAGCCCTTGGCTCAGCACAAGTATCACACGGTGGAATCTCCCGGTTTACGTCCCGTAGTTCCAAATGTAAAGATGCAATACAAGGGGGAATCTCTCGGAATACGTCCGTAGTCCCAATTTAAATATGCAGTACAGGGGGAAAGCTCTCGGAATACGTCCGTATTCCCAATTTAAATATGAAAAAGCAAATGAATGGTGGATAAGGTTTATTTAAACAGTTCAAGAGAAGAGTCACGGGCAAGGAAAGGATAAGAGTAACTAAACATGGTGCACACACTATCAAATATGGAACTCAGGTAAAAACAGGTAGGCATGCTCCTTCCAAATCTAAACTACACAGTTAGCACATTAAATAGTTAAATAAGAGTGAAATGATTTATGGCATGGAAAGGAAAGTGGAAATTTTTGCAACAATGACCTGTTTACGTACTCGTCACCTCACGTACACGGCGCCCACACAACAAATAGTATCAAAACAACCTAAGGGGGAAGTCCCCAACACAGAGTTAGGCAAGCCACTTACCTCAATTGCTCTACTCAACTCAACACCACGCTCTTGCCACGAGTACCCGACTCTGAATGGACCAAATCTATTCAATTCAATTGCATAATGTAATTATCACTTTAAGAAATCAATATATCTAATTAGTTCGAATCTAATACGCGAAATTAGGAAAATTGCCCAAAAGGTCCCCCGGGCCCACATCTCAGAATCGGGTAAAAATTATAAATTTCGAACACCCATTCACTCACGATTCTAACCATACAAAAATTACTCCAATCAGATATCAAAATCTCGATCAAAACTCAAAAAATTGGCGTAAGAACTTTATCCAATTTCCACCATAAATTCAAAATTAAAGGATAGATTTAAGAGTATAATTATGGAAATTTGTCTAAACCGCATAGGAATAACTTACCCAAATTGCCTAGGTGAAAATCTCTTCAAAAATAGCACTTTCCCAAGCTCCCAAGTTCAAAATATGAAAAATGGTTCAAACCCTCGATTTGGGTCTTTTAAGAATTTGCCCAGGTCACCTTCAGTGCGATCGCGGACAAGCAGTCGCGATCGCGAAGTGTAACAACACGCGCCTAAAGTTTTCCTCTACGTGAACGCAAGGATAAGCTCGTGAACGCGATCCTCAACATACTCAGACCTACGCGATCGCGGCTGGCTTCACGCGGCCGCGTAGAAGTACGCCCAAACACCTGTTGCCTTAATTCTTCTACGCGAACGCAACAAGGCCCACGCGAACGCAGTGGCCAAGGCTGCCCAACCTATGCGATCGCGTTGCTATTTATGCGATCGCGAAGAACAAAAGCCTGCCTGCCTCAATTTACTCTACGCGATCGCGGGCTCTCTCACGTGATCGCGATGAAGGAAGAACTGCTGCAATTCCACCAGCAAAACCAGCAATCACATAAGGCTAATCATGCCCGTTTGAGCATCCGAAACACACCTGAGGCCCCCGAGACCTCAACCAAACCTACCAACCAGTCCTAATACTTCATCCAAACCTAGTCGAGCCTTCAAACCACGTCCCAGAACATCAAAATAGAGAATTTTGCATGGATTCAAGCCTAAGAACTTATGAAATTTTCAAAATCCACAACGATGCCGAAATACGTCAAAACTATTCTGAATGACCTCAAATTCTACACACAGGTCATAAATGACACTACGGACCTACAGCCACTCTCAGAATTCCATTCCGAGGCCGGTATCAAAATTTCACCTATCGACCGAAATTCTAAGTTTCGCCAATTCAAGCCTAAATTTACTACAGACCTCGAAAATACATTCCGGACACGCCCCTAACCCCGAAATCACCTAACAGAGCTAACGGAGTCAACGGAATTCCATTCCGGACCCGTCTTCACACAGTTCCAACTACGGCCCGGTTTTTAAAGCTTAAACTCATATATAAGGACTATGTGTCCAAAATTCTCCGAAATTCACAACTAAACGTTCCGTCAAGTCCCAAAAGCAGAAATAAATATGGGAGAAGCAGTTATTTGGGGATCGGGCGCTAACTCTCAAAACGACCGACCGGGTTGTTACAAATTCTTTATTGTTCTTACCATATCACCTCGAGATTACTTTGATTCGAGGTCGAGGCTTTGCTTACACATTGGTTTGATTTATTTTACAATCTACTACATCTATTTATTTTCTCGTTCATCAATTAGTATTGGACGAAATCACATATTCTTAAAACCACAGTATAAGTTTAATTGTTATCCAATTTTTAGGGTAAACAAAATTCAAAAATATTGAGTTGGTCATGGTCAAATAGCGTCAAGTCTTAGCATAGTAGCATCATGGTAAATACATACATTCATTTAGGAAAATTTTCGATGCATAATACATGAGATTCTCATTAACACTGTTAGAAAAGGATATATAGAAAAAGAAAGTCTCATGTGTCGTACAAAATCGAGCTATTTTTTTCTTTTGCTACTGATATTATGATCAAACGAATAATATTAGAGCGTTCGTTTTTCATGCCTCTTCAATTATTCGAGGAATATTTGGAAAGGTAGGGTTACAGCGAGGAAAAGACCACTTTTTCTCTAAATACATATTAAAGTATGAATCATGTAAAAAAGATTGAAAAGACACGTTCACCCAACAAACCCTAAAGGGATCGTTTGATTTGTGAAACTATATAAGGATTATAAGACGAAGATTAATTTATTATAGAGTTATAATTAGTGCATATATTTTTTTTGGCAGATGTTGGTTTTTTGGACCAGAAAAAAAGAAGATATAAGGCATATACTGTAAAACATGTGGTTTAGTTACACAAGATAAATTTGGATAAACTTTTATCTTCAAATTTAACCTAGAGTTTCTTTAAAGATCTTGAGGAACTAGCTAATACTTTGTTTAATTGTTTACGGTACGATAAATAATCCCTGAATTATTGTCCCCATAAAATGTGGTATAATAATTATAGAGAAAATACTGAGATAACTTATACAAAAATAAAAAATATTTCAATCAAACGCAAAATATAATAATATCTAGCATTTTATCCCAAGATTTTTTTTACATATCCTCGTAGCAAACGACCCGTATGAGAAAAAAAATAAATCTACGATCCCATAAAGTGGCATGATTTTGGAATGGAAATTGTTGGTTGCTAGCTAGCCATGTTGTATTGTTCCTTTTGGTATAGTATGAAGTGTGGTACTACAAACAAACCATAATGAGAGATGGAATATTACATCAATGACACGTCAATGGGGTTTCGATATGAATCCAATGGCTAGGATAAAAATGTATATGTATTATTATCACTCCTTTTGCAAGGTACACAAGCAATGAAAGATGGAGGGTCCAAATCAATTTCCATTGTGTTACATGCTTATATGTTCTCTACCAGTTTCCACCATCTATACCTGTATCAATCAAAATCATCCAATTAATTTATTTTAAACATTCAAATAAAAAGTTATAGGAATTTAATCGGTTGAATTTATCGTTTACTTTTTTTTAGATGACATACATAAATTGTATAATGATTTTACATGGTTATATACGTATTACACATGAATTATATATACATCATATATTCACCAATTATTTTCAAGTTAAACGGCTAGGTGAACGAATATTTAGGTTTATTATTCTATTAAAATTTTGTTAGCATAAAATTGAGACAGCAAAAAGTACATTTGAATCTCTGTAGTAAGTAGATCAAATAAAATATGATGGTGCCTACATAGAGTTACACCATTGGAGAAGTTTAAGAGAAGCAAGCAACCACATATGTTAAGCTAGGTTTAGGTAATCTATTCCTTTAGCATTTAATGCCACGTGTATCTATATAGTCCTATATATCTTTAAAGTATTCACTTTCCATATGATATGTACATCAGTATATATTATTGTATCCACCACCAAGGAAAAAAATACTAACAAAAAAGAAACTGTTAACATTTAGTGAAGTGTATAGGTTTTAAGCAACAGTAGAGATAAGTGTTAAGCCACTTGCCACCTGCTTTTATGACATTACGTGTAAGACTTAACAGACGTGAGAGATTTGGCCTTAGGATTAGGGTTTTTGTTCGTAGTTAGGTGTTAAATAGAAAACATAGATATAAATACATAATAAATGTGTGTGCATAAAATAGGTTAAAAAATAGAATGACCAAGGTAGTCATTTCTACAAGCAAGTTGGATATTAATATTAGAAATATACAAAAAAGTAAAATAATTAATGACAGCAAAATTTCCGCTTGTTGCAGCGAACTTGTAATGTTGTTGAACTGATCTATCCATCCATTAAAAAATAAAAATAAACTTTGGTTATATCTAAAGTTTTTCTTCTTGTTACTCGAAGAGAATAGTGAAAGAAAGAATGATGATTTTACCTACAATTCAGTGGAAAGAAAGGACATGCATTAGAGATTCTCTGTAGGTTCATAATAATATCCCTAGCCACTTTTCCTTTTTCTGAAACTTGCTCTGATTTTTCAAACTTAGTCAAAGATGCAATTTTGGGTGAACTCTCATTTTTTAAGATTGTTTAAGGGAAACTTTTGTTATTTTAAGACAACAAAAAAATAAAAACTTTCAGCTAAAGTAGTTTTTCCATAGCTTTTTTATATCCCTGAGCTAATGAGAAGCCTATCCACGTTTAATTTACTGCAGCATTATGTAAACCAACATTCAAATACACACCATTTTGAATGGAGCGAATGAATATCATAAAAAAATATGCTAACTACTGTAGCTTTATACAAAGAAAACAAGGATTCTGAATTTATGCCATTTTAAGTTAATATAAAATTTTGATCGTTCGGCCGAAACCATACCATGATCTCTAGTTCCGCCCCTGAGTTGCTATGTACTTCTTTTTTTGGGGTAAATTTCAATTAAATAATAAATATATAGGAAAGGAGTATTTTGACTTTCAAATTCATGATAAATATGTGGTGGATAAATACAAATTGTAAGCTTGTATGAAAGGTGATATGTACTTAATTATTAGGGGCTCTCTGTTTCGTTCATGACCTTTTTTTCACCAACCATGCATCATCTCCTCTAATTTGGCTTCATGCTTACCTCATCATTTCATGTAAAAGAAAAAAGACCCGATATTTTGTTAATAAAATTAAATCTATTAACTTCAATTTACTCCAGTTAGACTTTTTCCTAGTAACTTTATTTTGGCTGATTTTAATTATCGTCAAAAACAATAGGCAACCTTTCACACTGTAAATCTACAACCATAGAAAACAACACTATCTTTTTACTCTCTCTCTCTCACACACACACACAGCAGTCCCTTTCAAGAAGAGCGCCTGTCATGGCATACCCCACTCTGTAATATCCTTTGAGTGGAAAATTTTGAGAAATCTACGCTAAAGCCGCCTCTCTTTTTTCTTCTTCTTGTTGCTCTTTCTTTTACAGAGAGATAAATATTGGTTTAAACCTTCTTCTTCATTTCTCCCTTTCTTCCTCTCATTTTTCTCTCTGCTGAAAACCCTAGTTGTAGCATGCAGTAGCTATAGAAGGTAAAAGAAACAGCAGAATATATCGATCTCTTCTTTTTACGCCTTTTTGATCATCTCATCTCTTCTGTCGTTTATAACAGTACTTGTTCTGGCTCAGAGGCAAATTAATAGAAAAGAGCATGGGAAAAAGGAGTAGTTGGTACTAGTAGCATCATCATCATCTTGTTCTTCTTTTGTGCAGATCATCATGTTTTATCAGAGGTTTGAAGTCATATTGGAGGGTACTTTTCTGAAAATACACATCTGATTGTCTTCTTCTTTAATGGGTTTTTTGCAGTAAGTAACAAAATCTTTTGTGCACTAAAACCAACAAAAAATTCTCTCTCTCTCTCTCCATATCTCTGTCCTTTGTTTCTTCTTCTTCTTTCTTTATTCCTTTTGTTCTCTGAGCTGTTATCCTCTTTTAAGCAAATGGATTCTGGAAACAACAGTGCAAGTCTACAGTCATCAAGTGGTGGTGGTTGTGGTGGTGGTGATGAAGAGTACGATTCACGTGCTGCTGCTGTTGATTCTTTTTCATCTGCTAATTTTCACACACAAAATACCTCCATGTTTGACCCTTTTGCCAACTATTTCAACCCCATCTCACGCCAACAACAACAACCATTAACACCACCACTGAATTACCCAGCTTCACTTTTCAATCTTGATACAGATTGGTCAAAAACCCTAAGATCTGACCACAATAATTCTCCTCATCAGTTCAACAACAGCCCCATGTCGTCATTAGCATCATCCAATAAATCATTTTCTAATTCCTTATCGTTTGATGGTGGTGTTTCTAATTTCCCTTCTGCCGCGGCTGAACATGGTGGTGGTGGTGGTAGCGTAACTATTACTACTACTACGACTACTGAGCCGGCGGCGATGGCGGCGGCTGTGCAACCAGTTACGCAACCGGCAGTACGTAATCCAAAGAAAAGATCAAGAGCTTCAAGAAGAGCACCAACTACTGTGTTGACAACAGACACTAGTAATTTCAGAGCTATGGTTCAAGAATTTACTGGGATTCCTGCACCACCCTTCACTTCATCAACATATTTTCATCCTAGAAGCAGATTTGATATATTTGGTGCTACACCCAATTCCTCCTTAAGACCTCCTCTTAATATTTCACAACAACAACCTAATTATCTACGAAGGCCTTTTCCTCAGAAAATTCAACCACAACAACCAGGCTCTACACCCTTTCTTTCTCCTTCTTCTTCTTCTTCTTCGTCATCTTCTGCATTGTTGAGTTGTTTGGCTAACAATATTGCTTCAGCTTCAACTACTAGTGCTGCTAACAATATTCCACAAAGTTGTAATCTTTTTACAAATATTCAACAGAACTCAATTCTCACATCACTTCTTCAGTCATCTCAAAAATACCCACTTGAGAGTTCCACCATTCTTGGCTCCAAAGACCAAGAGCAATTCCAAATTCCATCCTCATCAAATGACTCACAGCTCAAAATGGGTAGTGTTGTTTTGGAAGATTATGGAATGAGCAACCACAATCTTGGACATAATTTGAGTGGGCTTCCTAATCTCATTTCTCCAGAACAAGCTGCTACAACAAGGAACCAGAACAATATTATTCATGGAGATAAAGTGCAGGAAATAGTAGGAAGCAGAGGTGAAGGTATGGTGGAATCATGGATTAATTCTTCACACTAGAAAAGTCTAATCATGGCGATCATTATTTGATCATAACAACAATGAAGTGAAGAGAAGAAATAGTTTATTGATTACTGTTTCTTTACCATATCTTTTCTTAATCATGATCTTCAGAAAACAAGGAAAAAGAAGCAAAATTTAGTTTAATTTCATGACCTATGTAGATAATAATCTTCGGATTGATTCCTTTTCTTTTTTTTTGAAGTACTTGATTATATGACTAATCATATACTTATAGATTAGTTAGAGATTAGTGGGATGGAAGGATACAAATATGATGATTAGAATGATGGCGAACTTATTGGTTAATTTTCCTTGTTTTCTTGTCAACATTTGGTTTCTTGGAATAGTAAAATGCTGTTACTTTGCATTTTGTGTTTCTTTTATTACTGTGGATTCATTCCTTTTTTTTTATACCATATATCCATAGCTGGTTTTCACATTGGAGCCTGAGTTTGACTACTGTAATGGAAATGTGCATCAACAGAGAAAAATCAACGGCATATACTATCAAACTCTAGGAGTCCTCCTCGTTGTTCCTCGTACCTTCTATTCTCTGAACTTTGTTTCATATACATGCATTCGGACCAAGATATGAATAATCAACTATTTTTAAGTTAGTATGCGAAAATTCTATATTGTTTAATTATTTATCTATTTTATCACTTAATCTCCCTTATTTTCTGAAGTACAAATTTTTAGTTTTTTTGAAGACTTTTCAGTAGATATTTTTTTGGATGACTTAATAAGTGTAAAACTAAATTTTGCTTTACATGATAAGATAACTTGCTTTACATTTAGCTTTCTTCTTCTTTTCTTTATGTGTATAATGACTATTTCTCCAATAATTTCCATGTGAGAAGAAATTATGGGTTTCTGATGAAATCCATCACTTTGCTTCAATAGGTACAAATAATCTCGTTGAACTTACAAATATTATAATTTTATTTTTTTAAAATGAGTTCATATTACTGCTGAGAGACTACAAATTTTGAAAGATTATAATTCGTAGAATCTGCTACTCAAAAAAATTATACATGTGGAATCATCCGTTTGTTGTTTTTTTCACAGTTTTATTTAATCTAATAATTATAACTTTATTGTCTCGTCATTTATAATACTATGAGTTCAATTATGTGAAGTTCACGTAAGGTATACTGCATATAGATTAAAAGGAGCGATTGGCGGCGAGATTTGGGGGATCGTTAGGCGCCGCATTCTGCTATATTAAAATTTTGTGTGAAATTCAGATGACTCTTTTGAAATTTTAAAATTAATTAAATATGATGGATTAGGATGTAGACTTTTGTTTTCTTCTTATTTTCTTAAATATTAAATATATATACGTCTCCTATTGGGGTACAGCACGCACGGACTCGCGGTATCATCTCAGGTTTTCTTTTTCTTTTCTTTATTAAGCCTAATAAATACCAAATCCAAAAAAAAAAAAGGTTGAGCCAATCCTATAGCCCGTTTGGCCAAGCTTCTAAAATCAACTTATTTTGAGAAGTGTTTTTCTCAAAAATATTTTTAAAAAAGTGTTTTTGGTGAGAAGTAGTTTGTGTTTGGCTAATTAATTTGATTTTTTCCTTCCAAAAGCTTGGCCAAACACCTCATTTAAGCTTGGCCAAACAGGCTACTACACGTAAAGAATCTTTAAACTATTAGCATATGTGATTGCTGTTCTTTTTTTTAAGGCAGAATAGCTCAAATAGCATTTGTGCCACTTTGTCATGTCGGTTCCTCAACTTAATTATTTGTCAATTGAACACTTATACTCATTCGAATCGTGTATAATAAACGCTTATGGCATGATGTGTAATACAATCTCCTTCACGTTGGCTGCCACGTCAAAAAATAAGAATGTGTAGATGCCATGTCACATGTTAGATTAAAAATAATTAAAATCAAAAATAAAAATAAAAATAAAAATGAAATTCAAACATAAAAATCATATATTCTGATAGATGTTTTCCCCGTTTCCTCTTATCCTTAGCTCGTTGTCTTCTATTTTATTTTTTACTACCATATGGGTTTTAGATCCGGAAATTTGGTCGGAATTTTAGCCGACATTGACTCTTATATTGTATTGTACCTCGTCGATTGGGAGAGCAGCCACGAAACAGTTTAACGCCAACGATGGCGAAACGGTGAGCCCACAAGAATAGCTCACCCGCGATGAGCTCCGGCAAGCTTAAAGTAGAGACAACATAATTAATGTTTTAAATATAATTCAACATACGGATCCAGATGGTAACTTCAAAAAAACGAAGCTATGGAAGCATTGGCAAACAATCGCAAACAACCTCAACCTAGATGGCATCAAACGATTTCCAGTCCCCTTTTTTAATGTATACATATAAATAAATAAAAATCAGAATGGAGAAGAAGAAGTCATCGCGGGATGTCTTCAGATTTAGAGGAAGCAAATGGGAGGTGGGAAAGAAATTTTTCATTAAAAGTTTCTCAATCAGGGGGTGTATTCAAATTTGGGGCGACCACGATGCTACTGGTGAAGAATAGTTGTGTTCCAGTGGGTTTTGGGTTTGGGGGTTTTGGGGTGGGGGGGAGGGGAGGGAAGGAGTGGAGGAACGGAGAGTGGAGAGAGGAACGTGAAAGAGTGTGATGACCCAAGGGGTCCTCTTATGAATTTAGACTCCGTTCTAGGCTTAATAGCCCTAAAAAGATTAATTTTAAATACCTCAATTTGCGTGCGTAGTCCGGACGTGAAACCGGAAAGCTTTTATGTGAAAATATGAGATATAGTAATTTCTAGAGTTAAAATTTAATTATAGTTGACTTCGGACAATATTTTGAGTAAACGGACCCGTATCTGTGTTCCGACGATCCCATGAGGTCCGCAGTAAAATATGGGACTTGGGCGTATGACTGGAAATGAATTCCGAGGTCCCAAGCCTTAGAAATCAATTTTTGAAAAGAAATTATTTTGCTGAAATATTAATGAAATAAAGAAAGGAATTAATGTTTGAAATCATTGGTATCGGGCCCGTATTTTGGTTCCGGAGCCCAATATAGATTGGTTATAGTATTTAAAGGTTAACTGTAAAATTTGGTGAAAAACGGATTTTATTTGACGTGATTCGGACATCCGGTTGAGAAATAATGAACTTAAAGTGTTCTTGAGGAAAATGATGAGTTTAGAGGTTTAATTCATAGTCTTGCATGTTATTTTCATGATTTGATCGCACGAGCAAGTCTGTATGATGTTTTTGGACTTGTGTGCATGTTTTGTTTAGAGCCACGAGGGCTCGAGTGAGTTTCGGATAGACCACGGGATCTTTTTACACTTGAACTTTCTGCTGTCTTTGTTGTTGCTGGTGCACAACTCTTGTGTGCATTGCGTTCGCACCCCATTCCACGCCAACGCACAATGTAAATTGTTTGGGGGTCATTTTTGTTCTATGCGAACGCACCCTCCCACCTATGCGAACGCACAGTGTATCTGGACCTGGGGGAAGGGGGTTGCGTTTGTACTATGCGAACGCACAGGATCCCCCGCGAACGCGAAGGTGTAATGAGTCGGTCGGTCGTTACGTAGAAACTGCATTATATGTACTGTTGTTTGCCTTGTTATAGGATGGTTATACTGTTTATGATGTGTTAGCGTTGGTAGGCACGGAATCGGAATGGTTGTAGTGAGAATTGAGTCACTTAATCTCTAAAAATAGCCTTATAGTTAGAAAAGTCAACTGAGAGTTGACTTATTGGTAAACGATCTCGGAATGCGAATTTTATAGTTCGGATAGCTTTTTTAGGTGATTTGGGACTTAGTAGTGTGTTCGCAATATTTTTGTGATGTCCGGTGTAGATTTAGGCTTGAATTGGTGAAAGTTAGTTTTTGGTGATTTCCGGCCGGCAGTGAAAAATAAGCTATCGGGATCGGAATGGAATTCCGAAAGTTAGAACAGATTCGTAATGTCATTTTGGATATGTCTGCAAAATTTCAGATCAATTGGAGGTGTTTTGGATAGTTTCGGCATCGTTGGTGGATTTTAGAAATTTCAAAGTTCATAGGCTTGAATTCGATGTGATTTTGGTGTTTTTGGCGTTTCGAAGGCTCAACTAAGTTTGAATGATGTTATGGGATACATTGATAGGTTTGGTTGAGGACCCGAGGCCCTCGGGTGTATTTCGGATGCTCAAACGAGCACTTTTGGACTTAGGAGAATGCTGGTTTTCTGGTGTTACAGTAGCTGGTGTCCCTTTATCGCGACGCGTGGCTATAGATGCGATTGCGTAGAGTAATATGCGGCTCGGGATATTTTTGTGAATCGCGATCGCAAGCGTAGGAGTGCGATCGCGTAAGGGGCAGTGTTGGTCAGTGCGATCGCCTGGATCTTGGCGCGATCGCTGGAGTTAGAGAGGCGCGTGTTGGAGGAGGCAAGTGTTCTTCGCGACCGCGTATGATGGTTCGCGGTCGCGTGAGGTTGAGGTCCCGTTGAATCGCGGTCGCGTGTGAGAGTCCGCGATCGCGTAGGGTCTTTTGAGGGTCTGTGGAATTTTCTCTTCGCGATCGCGTGGGAACTCCCGCGATCGCAGTGAAGTAATAACTGGACAGTATATATTAAAACCCTCTGCGACCATTGCCCAATTTTTCACCATTTTTGAACGGGAATAGAGCTTTTGGAGCAATTTTGAAGAGGAAAATCGATTATTCTTCGCTGAGGTAAGGATTTTGGACCCCATAACTCGATTATATGTGATTAAGGACTAAATTAACATTGTTAAATTGGGGAAAATCATTAGAAAATGGTGAAGTTAGGGCTTGAGATTATGAGACCTTTTTGGGATGATTTGAGGGGTCAAACGGACTCCAAATTCAGAGTTCTTCATATGTACGGACTCGTGAGATGATGAGGATCGTTTTGGCATAAAATTTGTCGAGTTCCGAGACGCGTGCCCGGGGGTTAGGTTTTGGCTAATTTCGGGCTTTGTGCTAAAACTGATATTTTTCATATGGAATTCATTCCCTTAGCATAGTTTGATGAGAAAAATATGATCTTGGTAGATTTGGAGCACTCGGAAGTTGATTCGAGAGGCAAGCGTGTTGCGGAATAGCTTTTCGGGCTTGTTGAGGTAAGTAATGTCTTTAAATCCTGTCATGAGGGTATGAAACCCCGGACTTTACATTCTTTCACGGATTTGGAGTGACGCACACACTGGATGACGAGTGTGGGGAGTGCACGAACTGGAAATCTGGAAAAATGTTCCTTTTTAGGCAACTATTGAGTTGTGAAACTGCTTCTAAAGCATATGTTTATTAGTATTAATATGTTTTGTTATACTTGGGATGTAAGCCATGTTTGGGGCCTAGTGCCGATTTGTTTAACCCCTTGGGGGGTATTTTACTGATATTCCTCACTTTGAAACTATGATTTTACACTCAATCCTTCTTGTGAAATTGTTGACACTCCTATTTGATATATTACTATTTCTTGAAATGAAATACGGTTTTGGGTCGAGAACCCTATTTTATTTATGGCCCGAGTGGGCATGCTGAGAGTGTCTGACTGAGTGAGGCTGAGGGCCAATGTTGTGAGGATGTTATGATATGAGAGAGGCCGAGTGCTTGATAGTGATTGAATGCCATGATTTGGCTTGTTTATAGCGCTTGGGCTGTAGGAGCCCCTCTGGAGTCTGTACACACCCCTAGTGAGCGCAGGTATCTACTGAATGCGAGTGCCGGGTGCCGAGTTATGAGTGATTGGGAGTCATGAGCGACAGTGAGGTTTCCCGAGGGGCTGATGCTGAGTGACTGTGAGGTGCTGAGTGACATTTACTGAGTGATGGTGAGGTGCTGAGGGAATATTTATGAGAGATGATCATGCCCGAGGGGCAGTTTACGTTGATATTTTACTGAGTTTTAAACTATGATTCACTTCATTCTTTTATACTGATATTTCGGGAGTTTTACTGAGCAACATTTGAAAATATACTTGTTCAAAGGATTTTATGGAAATTGGCTTTTGAACTTATGTACACTTTATTGAGACTTGGCATTTTACTATTTTTTTTTTGGATGGGTGTAATTGTTGATGTGTGTTTCTTATTCTTCAGACTGTGATTTATTTTCATTACTACTGAGTTGGCGTACTCATCATTACTCCATGCACCTCTGTGTGCATATCCAGGTATTGGTTCGGAGCAGTAGCCATCCGAGTTCGTTATCATCAGCTTGGGATTTCGAGGTAGTTGTCCAGCGTCCGCAACTTCTCCATTTCCCTTCCTTTATTAGTATTAGTATTTTATTCCTAGACATTGTTTATGACATTAGCAGAGTTAGTTTTTTTCTTAGATGCTTGTGGTCGGTTGACTCCAATTTAGACTGTTAGTTTATATTAAGTTTGCTTAAAGACTTAGAGAAATTTTTATATTTATTATGCTGGTTATTAATGATTTTGAGAAACTATCTTAAAATAAATGTGTAGTTATGTGATGGTTGGCTAGCCTAGTTCCACGATAGGCGCCATCACGACCTGGTAGGATTTGGGGTCGTGACAAGTTGGTATCAAAGCTCTAGGTTACATAGGACTTAACGGTCATGAGCATCGGTACGGAGACGTCTGTACTTATCTTCGAGAGGCTACAGAACTCTTAGGAAAAATCTCATTTTCTTGAACTCTTTCGTGCCATTATATTGGTTCTTGAAATCTGAACTACCGTTGTTTCATTCTCTCACGGATGGTGAGAACACACGCTACTGATCAGGGTGACCAGACACCAGCTAGACCCACAAGGGGTCGAGGCCGTGGTGGAGTTAGGGGACCAGCTCGTGTAGCAATCGGGACAATACTAGTGGATCCCCCTACTATTCAGGACCAGGTCCCGCCGAGGGTGCTCCAGCGGGACAGGCTCAGGAACCTACTGTGCCTATTGTCATACCGGGTTTTCAGGAGACCCTGGCTCAGATTCTGACAATGTGTACTAGTTTGGCTCAGGAAGTTGCTATGTCTACTATTGCCGCTACACCTTAGGCCGGGGGAGTCACTCAGACTCCAGCTGCCCGGACACCTGAGTAGGTTGTACAGGGTATTCAGACACCGGGGGCAGTCCCAGCCCAGCCGGTTTCCCCAGTTCAGGACTATGTAGTCCCAGCTATGCCCGAGGATGAGCAGCGTAAGCTGGAGAGGTTCAGTAGACTTCAGCCTCCGACTTTCAGCGGCACAGAGGGTGAGGATACCCAAGGTTTTCTGGATACGTGCCAGAGGATACTCCGTACTGCTTGTATTTTGGAGACCAGTGGAGTCTCATTTTGCTACATTTCAATTTGCTGGTGCTGCTTTCACTTGGTGGGAGGCATTTGAGAGGCGTAGGTCGATTGGTTCAGCACCCCTCACCTGGTAGCAGTTCTCCACGATCGTTTTGGAGAAGTATGTTCCTCAGTCCCACAGAGAGGAGCAGCGCAGGGAGTTTGAGCAGTTGCGCCAGGGAGAGTTGTCAGTTACTCAGTACGAGATGCGATTTTCGGAGTTGGCTAGACATGCTTCTGAGTTAGTCCCTACTGATAGGGAGAGGAACAGGAGGTTTGTAGATGGTTTCACGTATCAGCTTCGCATTTTGATGACCAGAGAGAGAGTGTCTGGAGCCACATTCGAGCAGGTTGTTGACATTGCTCGGGATATTGAGTAGGTTCGCAGGCAAGAGCGTGAGGAGAGGGAGGCCAAGAGGCCTCGGGGATCAGGTAGCTTCAGTGTTTCCCATCCTAGAAGGAAATTTCAGCACAATAGAGGTCGTCCATTTAGACCTCCTCAGCCAGTTCGCCCAGCTTATAGTGGCGCATCTTCGGGGCAGGGTCCCCGCAGTTCTCATCAGGGACGTTCATATTTTAGTGCCCTTCCAGCTCAGAGTTCCTCCAGAGCATCGTCCTATCAGGGTTCTTCTATGCACGGTTCATCCGGTGGTTATTATGGTGGTAGGGGTTCTCTTCAGTCCCCATCTCCAGCTCCAGGTGGTTGTTTTGAGTGTGGAGAGTTCGGACATGGGTGGAAGCAGTGTCCCCGTCGTTCTGGTAGTTCATTTCAACAGAGGGTTCAGCCCTCGACGTCAGCCCTAGTCACTTCACTACCTATCCAGGCAGTCAGGGGTGGTGGTCAGGCAGCTAGAGGTCGCCCTAGAGGGGGAGGTCGAGCAGGTTGAAGCCAGCCACGTATCTATGCACTTACTGCTAGGCCTGATGCTATGGCCTCAGATGCGATGATTACATGTACTATCTCAGTCTGTCACAGTGATGCTTTGGCTTTATTTGCCCCTGGTTCCACATACTCTTATGTTTCGTTGTATTATGCTCACTTTCTAAATATGCCCCATGAGTCCTTAGTTACGTATGTTCATGTTTCGACTCCGGTGGGCGATACTATTGTTGTAGACCGTGTGTATCGGTCGTGTGTTATATCTATTGGGGGTCTGGAGACCCGAGTGAACTTGATATTACTCAGTATGGTTGATTTTGATGTGATACTGGGCATGGATTGGTTATCCCCATGTCATGCTATTCTTGATTGTCACGCTAAGAACGTGACCCTAGCTATGCCCGGAGTTTCGAGAGTTGAGTGGAGAGGGTCTATAGAGCATGTGCCTAGCATAGTGATTTCTTATTTGAAGGCTCATCGTATGGTTGAGAAAGGGTGTGAGTCTTATCTTGCTTTTGTGAGGGATGTTAGTAGTGAGACTCCTTCTGTTGATTCTGTTCCTGTAGTCTGTGATTTTCCGGACGTATTTCTTGCAGACCTCCCAGGCATGCCACCTGACAGGGATGTTGATTTTGGTATTGACTTGGTGTCAGGCACTCAGCCTATCTCTTCTCCACCTTATCGTATGGCACCAGAAGAGTTGAAAGAATTGAAAGAGCAGCTTCAAGAACTCCTAGATAAGGGGTTCATTCGGCCTAGTGTGTCACCTTAGGGTGCACCGGTGTTGTTTGTGAAAAAGAAGGATGGCTCCATGCGCATGTGTATCGATTATAGACAGCTGAATAAGGTTACGGTAAAGAACTGGTATCCTTTTCCCCGTATTGATGACTTGTTTGACCAGCTTCAGGGAGCTAGAGTGTTCTCTAAGATTGACTTGAGGTCCGGGTATCATCAATTGAAGATTCGGGATTCTGACATTCCAAGACTGCTTTTAGGACCAGGTATGGTCATTATGAGTTTCTGGTTATGTCGATTGGGCTGACCAATTCCCCAGCCGCGTTCATGCAATAGATGAACAACGTGTTTCAGCCTTACCTTGATTCTTTCGTCATTGTGTTCATTGATGACATCCTGGTGTATTCTCGTAGCTAGGATGACCATGCTCAGCATTTGAGAGTTGTGTTACAGAGGTTGAGGGAAGAGAAGCTTTATGGAAAATTCTCCAAGTGTGAGTTTTGTCTTGGTTCAGTAGCTTTCTTGGGACACGTGGTGTCTAGTGAAGGTATTCAGGTTGATCCAAAGAAGATTGAGGCTATGCAGAGTTGGCCCAGACCGTCCTCAGCTACAGAGATTAGGAGTTTCCTCGGTTTGGCAGGTTATTACCGTCTCTTTGTGGAATGATTCTCTTCTATTGCTTCACCCTTGACCATATTGACCCAGAAGGGTTCTCCATTCAGATGGTTTGATGAGTGTCAGGAGAGCTTTCAGAAGCTCAAGTCAGCATTGACCACAACTCCGGTATTGGTTTTGCCTACTGGTTCGGGTTCTTATACAGTCTACTGTGATGCTTTTAGAGTTGGTTTGGGAGCGGTACTGATGCAGGATGGTAGGGTGATTGCCTACGTGTCTAGACAGTTGAAGGTGCACGAGAAGAATTATCCAGTGCACGATCTTGAGTTAGCTGCCATTGTTCATGCCTTAAAGATTTGGCGTCATTATTTGTATGGAGTGCAGTGTGAGATTTTCACCGATCATCGTAGTCTGTAGTATCTGCTGAAGCAAAAGGACTTGAATTTACGTTAGAGGAGGTGGTTGGAGCTTCTCAAGGATTATGACCTCACTATTTTGTATCATCCGGGGAAGGCCAATGAAGTGGCCGATGATTTGAGTCGCAGAGCCGAGAGTTTGGGGAGTTTAGCTTACCTTTCAGCAGCAGAGCGACCTTTAGCACTTAATGTTCAGGCGTTAGCGGGTCAGTTGGTGAGATTGGATTTGTCAGAGCCACCGCGGGTATTAGCTAGCATGTCTTCCCGGTCTTCTCTTTATGACCGGATTAGAGCACGCCAGTATGATGACCGACACTTGTTAGTTCTTCAGGATAGGGTCCGTCGAGGTGATGCCAAGGATGTGACTATTGATGATGACGGGGTTATGAGGATGCAGGGTCGTATTTGCGTGCCCAATGTGGATGGGCTTCAGGAGATGATATTAGCAGAGGCCCACAGCTCGCGGTATTCCATCCATCCGGGTGCCGCAAAGATGTATCAGGATCTGAGACAGCAATATTGGTGGAGACGGATGAAGAGAGATATCGTTGAGTTTGTAGCACGATGTCTCAACAGCCAGCAGGTCAAGTATGAGCACCAGAGACTAGGTGGATTACTTTAGAGGTTAGATATTCTGGAGTGGAAGTGGGAGCGGATCACTATGGAATTTGTAGTTGGTCTTCCACGGACTTCGAAGGGTTTTGATGCTATTTGGGTCATTGTGGATAGATTGACCAAGTCCGTGCACTTCATTCATGTCAGTACTACTTATACTTCGGAGCGGTTAGCTAGTATCTACATCCGAGAGATTGTCCGATTGTATGGGGTTCCAGTTTCTATCATTTCATATAGAGGTACTCAGTTCACATCTCAGTTTTGGAGGGCTGTGCAGAGAGGTATGGGTACTCAGGTAGAGTTGAGCACTGCATTTCATCCTCAGACCGACGGGCAGTCGGAACGGACTATTCAGATTTTGGAGGACATGTTGCGTGCCTGTGTGATTGATTTTGGTGGTTCATGGGATCAATTTCTGCCACTCGCGGAGTTTGCATATAATAATAGCTACCAGTCCAGTATTCAGACGGCCCCGTATGAGGCTTTATATGGTAGGAGGTGTAGATCTCCGGTTGGTTGGTTCGAGCCCGGTGAGGCTAGACTATTGGGCACAGATTTGATTCAGGATGCATTGGAGAAGGTGAAGTTGATTCAGGAGCGACTTCGCACGGCGCAGTCTAGGCAGAAGAGTTATGCAGATCGGAAGGTCCGGGATGTGTCTTTTATGGAAGGTGATAAGGTATTGCTGAAGGTATCACCCATGAAGGGTGTTATGAGGTTCGGAAAGAGGGGAAAGCTGAGTCCCTGGTTTATTGGTCCTTTTGAGGTACTTCAGAAGGTTGGAGAGGTGGCTTATATACTTGCCTTTCCACCCAGCTTATCGAGTGTTCATCCGGTATTTCATGTGTCGATGCTCCAGAAGTATGTTGGTGACATGTCTCATGTTTTAGACTTCAGCACAGTTCAGCTCGAGGGTGATATGTCATACGAGGTAGAGCCAGTAGCAATTTTGGATCGTCAGGTCAGAAAGTTGAGGTCTATGGATATAGCTTCAGTAAAGGTACAGTGGAGAGGTCAACCAGTGGAGGAGGCTAATTGGGAGACCGAGCGGGAGATGCAGAGCAGTTATCCTCACTTGTTTGAGACTCCAGGTATGTTTCTACAACCGTTCGAGGACGAACATTTCTTTAAGAGGGGGAGAATGTAACGACTCGGTCGGTCGTTACGTAGAAACTGCATTATATTTACTGTTTTTTACCTTGTCATAGGTTGGTTATACTGTTTATGATGTGTTAGAGTTGGTAGGCACGGAATCGGAAGGGTTGTAGTGACAATCGAGTCACTTAGTCTCTAAAATAGCCTTATAGTTGGAAAAGTCAATTGAGAGTTGACTTATTGGTAAATGACCTCGGAATGCGTATTTTATGGTTCGGATAGGTTCGTTAGGTGATTTGGGACTTAGGAGTGTGTTCGGAATATTTTCGTGATGTTCGGTGTAGATTTAGGCTTGAATTGGTGAAAGTTAGTTTTTGGTGATTTCCGACCGGCAGTGGAAAATAGGCTATCGGGGTCGGAATGGAATTTCGGTGTCATTTTGGATATATCTGCAAAATTTCAGATCAATTGGAGGTGTTTTGGATAGTTTCGGCATCGTTGGTGGATTTTAGAAATTTCAAAGTTCATAGGCTTGAATTCAATGTGATTTTGGTGTTTTCGTGTTGTTTTGGGCGTTTCGAAGGCTCGACTAAGTTTGAATGATGTTATGGGATACGTTGGTAGGTTTGGTTGAGTACCGGAGGCCCTCAGGTGTATTTTGGATGCTCAAACGAGCACTTTTGGACTTAGGAGAATGCTGGTTTTATGGTGTTACAGCAGCTGGTGTCCCTTCATCGCGATCGCGTGGCTATAGCTGCGATCGCGTAGAGTAATTTGAGGCTCAGGCTATTTTTGTGAATCGCGATCGCAAGAGTAGGAGTGCGATCACGTAGGGGAGAAGTGTTGGTCAGTGCGATCGCGTGGAACTTAGCGCGATCGCGTAGAGTTAGAGAGGCGCGTGTTGGAGGAGGCCAGTGTTCTTCGCGACCGCGTATGATGGTTCACGATCGCCTGGGGTTGAGGTCCTGTTGAATCGCGGTCGCGTGTGAGAGTCTGTGATCGCGTAGGGTCTTTTGAGGTTCTGTGGAATTTGCTCTTCGCTCGCATGGGAACTCCCGCGATCGCAGTGAAGTAATAACTCTACAGTATATATTAAAACCCTCTGCGACCATTGCCCACTTTTCCATCATTTTTTAACGGGAATAGAGCTTTTGGAGCAATTTTGAAGAGGAAAATTGATTGTTCTTCATTGAGGTAAGGATTTTGGACCCCATAACTCGATTATATGTGATTAAGGACTAAATTAACATTGTTAAATTGGGAAAAATCAGTAGAAAAAGGTGAAGTTAAGGCTTGAGAATATGATACCTTTTAGGGATGATTTGAGGGGTCAAACGGACTCCGATTTAAGAGTTCTTCATATGTACGGACTCGTACGATGATGAGGATCGTTTTGGTATAAAGTTTGTCGAGTTCCGAGATACGGTCCTGGGGGTCGGGTTTTGGCTAATTTCGGGTTTTGTGCTAAAACTGATATTTTTCAATTGGAATTCATTCCCTTAGCATAGTTTGATGAGAAAAATCTGACCTTTGTAGATTTGGAGCACTCGGAAGTTGATTCGAGAGGCAAACGTGTTGCGGAATAGCTTTTCGGGCTAGTTTGAGGTAAGTAATGTCTTTAAATCCTGTCCTTAGGGTATGAAACCCCGGACTTTACATCCTTTCAGGGATTTTGAGTGACGCACACACTGGATGACGAGTGTGGGGTGTGCACGAACTGGAAATATGGAAAAATTGTTCCTTTTTAGGCAACTGTTGAGTTGCGAAACTGCTTTTAAAGCATATGTTTATTAGTATTAATATGTTTTGTTATACTTGGGATGTAAGCCATGTTTGGGGCCTAGTGCCGATTTGTTTAACCCCTTGGGGGGTATTTTACTGATACTCCTCACTTTGAAACTATGATTTTACACTCAATCATTCTTGTGAATTGTTGACACTCCTATTTGATATATTACTATTTCTTGAAATGAAATATGGTTTTGGGTCGAGAACCCTGTTTTATTTATGGCCTGAGTGGCATGCTGAGAGTGTATGACTGAGTGAGGTCGAGGGTCAATGTTGTGAGGATGTTATGATATGAGAGAGGCCGAGTTCTTGAGAGTGATTGATGCCATGATTTGGCTTGTTTATAGCGCTTGGGTTGTAGGAGCCCCTTCGGATTCCTTACACACCCCCAGTGAGCGCAGGTACCTACTGAATGCGAGTGCCGAGTGCCGAGTGATTGGGAGGCATGAGTTACAGTGAGGTTGCCCGAGGGGCTGATGCTGAGTGATTGTGAGGTGCTGAGTGACTGTTACTGAGTGATGGTGAGGTGCTTAGGGAATATTTATGAGAGATGATCATGCCTGAGGGGTAGTTTACACTGATATTTTACGAGTTTTAAACTATGATTCACTTCATTCTTTTATACTGATATTTTGGGAGTTTTACTGAGAACATTTGAAAATATACATGTTCAAAGAATTATGGAAATTGGCTTTTGTACTTATGTACACTTTATTGAGACTTGGCGTTTTACTATTTCTTTTTGTGGATGGGTGTAATTGCTGCTGTGTGTTTCTTATTCTTCAGTCTGTGATTTATTTTCATTACTACTGAGTTGGCGTACTCATCATTACTCCATGCACCTCTGTGTGCATATCCATGTATTGGTTCGGAGCAGTAGCCATCCGAGTTCGTTATCATCAGCTTGGGATTTCGAGGTAGCTATCCAGCGTCCGCAACTTCTCCATTTCCCTTCCTTTATTAGTATTAGTATTTTATTCCTAGACATTGTTTATGACATTAGCAGAGTTAGTTTTATTCTTAGATGCTTGTGATCGGTTGACTCCAGTCTTGGGAAATTATTTAGACTGTTAGTTTATATTGTGCAGTTATGTGATGGTTGGCTAGCCTAGTTCCACGATAGGCGCCATCACGACCTAGTAGGATTTGGGGTCGTGACTGAAGGCCTGAGGAGCTAAAGCTCCGAGAACGCAGTCCCAAGGACGCGAACGCATAGGCCATCAGGTATGGGCCCTACGCGAACGCAGCCCTTCTATCGCGAACGCATAAGAGGCTGGACCAGGCATATTTAAACATTTTAAAAACATGCAGACTTATTCTTCTTTACCTCGAATTGAGGTCGGATTTCGAAACTAATTGTATAATCGGGTTCGTGGGTGAATGGTTAACGTAATTTGGTCCGTACCCCGAGTTAGACCAAGCGGGCCTGGGCTCGGGTTTTCACTTTTTTTTTATAGAAAATTTAGGAAAAATTATAATTTTCAATAAAGTTAGTTCCTTTAGACTTAATTAATGATATTAAGTTAATTATGATTAGATTTGCGTGTATTGGAGGTGAATTCAAAAGGAAAAGCTATAATTGAACAGTGAGTGGCCTGCGAAATTGAGGTAAGTGCTTGGTTTAACCTTGACTCGAGGGAATAGGAATCCCCAACTTATTTTCTATGTGAATTTGTATATGTGTGGTGTATAGGTGACGTGACGAGTATCTATGCACCACCAAATTATCTGTTAAACATGATCCCTTCCCCGTTTCCAATTTAATTGATTCATATCTTAATTGTTCTAGGGTCATTATTGTTTCTATGATTACTTGGCTTTGTTACTTTGTTGTTAAGTCTTGTTGTAATTATTTTGGAAGAGTATTGGTTGTTATCTTGGTTTCCTTGTGGCACATAAAGGTTGAGCAGTTTGACAGTGTTTTACGAGATACATATTTATGTTCCTGTTGGTTTCATGGCTGACACGATATTGATGAAGTTTATGAGAAAATACAATTACTTATTTATAATTGTTGAGACAAAAATATTGTGAAAGGCTTGGCCTGAGTTGTGAAAATTTATAAATAAACTGATATGATATGTCTGGTGGGAGCGGGTTGCACGCCGCAACAAGGAGTGATAAGAGTGGACATGTGGGATCGGGTTGCACGCCCCAACAAGAGCAATAAGGGTGATATATTTAGGGAGGAGCAGTAAGGATGGACAGGTGGAAGTGGGTTGCACGCCGCAACAAGGAGTGATAAGAGTGGACATGTGGGATCGGGTTGCACGCCCCAACAAGAGCAATAAGGGTGATATATTTAGGGAGGAGCAGTAAGGATGGACAGGTGGAAGTGGGTTGCACGCCGCAAGGAGCAATAAAGGAGGATACTTATGTCTTACTTATTTTTCAAAGAAAACAAGGATTTGAAAACGTACTATTTTATTTCACTATTTTTCATACTTTGCACTACTTTTATTTAAAGTTAAAGTTTGGAAATTTAGAAATTTCATGAGAATTGGTTATAGTTGAGATCTGAAAAAGGCGACTGAGTTATTCTAATTGTTGTTGCAGTATTTATTTATTTGTTTTAGATTTCCTTCTTACTTCATATATTATTGTCACAGGTTATATTGTTAATGCCCCGTTGTAGCCTCGTCACTACTTTGTCGAGGTTAGGCTCGGCACTTACTCAGTACATGGGGTCGGTTGTACCGATACTACACTTTGAATTTTTTTAGCAGATCCAGGTACCGGCCAGCAGTAGAGGTTGTTAGAGCAGCTATCCATTTTTTTTTCCGGAGACACGAGGTATATCTGCCGGCGTTCGCAGATCCCGAGAGTCTTCTCTTAGTTCGTAGAGACTGTTTTATATTTTCTCAAAACAGTTATATTATTCCTTTCAACCCATTATTTGTAGTATTCTTTAGTAGTTCGTGAATTGTGACACCAGACCCTGGGGTAGTCTTAGAGTTATTTATATAATTAATTCGTGGCTCGGTTTATTTAATTGTTCATTATTTTATCTTTGGAATTATTCATCGAAACCCATTAGATTCAGTTTACTTTAGATTATTTTATTATGTCTAAATGAATAATTAATGCAAAGTAGTTAATCGAATTCTAACATTGGCTTGCCTAGCAAGTATGGTGTTAGGCGCCATCACGATCCTTAAGGTTGAAAAATTTGGGTCGTGACAAAGAGACCCCCCCCCCCCCCTTCTTTATTTTATCTTTTCTTATTTTAATTATTTCTTGTTTAGATATTTACCTTCACGCTCCTTCGACGCATGAAATATATGTATTTTGTCCAACTCAGCTGTTAAGTTGCCAAATAGACATGGTCACCAGTCAGTGGGGTTTAAAATATTACTTTTGACAACTATAACTGTTTGGACGAAACCTTGTGAAGTAAAAAGATCGGGATGTCAAAATCGAACAAGTACAAGTGTCCACAAGGCTATTCTGCCTTTTTTAAACGTTCCTTGCGTCTCCCTGTCCCCGCGGTTTAGGGAAGAGATCAAGATAGAAAACTTTATTTTGTCTAATTAATTATGGGATAATATTATGTTTACATAGTTGCGGATCTTGATGATCTTCCAGGCGTAGACCATGAATTATTATTTCCTTCTAATTTCCAAATTCTTTGATGATTTCCTTTGATTTTTGGCATCAATATAAGCCACTTCACAAGGGGCTAGGTGCGAAGTTGCAATGCTGCTTCCGGATTCAGCAGAATTTAATAGTTTTAATACAAATTTTTAATTAATATGGATATATTATGTATACAAAATCCATTTTCTAGAATGTAACTTATGTATCCAGAATCCAATAAGCTGCATTTTGTAGAATGGAGAATGCTTCTTCCAATTAAAATTACATGGAGATCTTCCATTGATACTGTACTAATCAGTCATTTTCGGGCCGACGAGCGAAGAGAATCCAGAAGGATGATTCAATTTTTAACTACTAGTCAATGAATTCATCACCAATTTATTAGAATGGGGAAAGGCATTGATTTCTTAATGGTCTAGGACCTAGTCTATCTTTTCGGAAAAGAATTAAAGAGCGCATTTTAACAGAAAAATATGTAGTAGAATGACAGTATGGTTTGAAGAGCATTTATTGAAGTTATACTTGAGAGTCCCAGTCTTAAATACTCACTCCCTTCATTTTCACTTATCCACTTCCCACTTTTCACGTCCCTTAGAAAATAATAATTATAATATATATTTTACACTCCTAATAACAATAACATTTCAAAGTCTCGAGAAATAATTTTGAAAATGAGCAATTAATGATAAGGGAAAATAGGAAAAAAAAATTATCTTTCTCTTCATATAGTGTAGTGGACAAGTAAAAATGAAAATATATTTTTAGTAAAGAGGACAAGTAAAAGTGAACCGAGGGAGTATCTTGTTAGTGTACAAATAAATTAGTAGCATTAAGGTTAATGATAGGATTAACCACTTATGCGGGGCTTAAATATATGAACTGTTAATCAACAAGGTTTCAACTGTAAATACACTACTTATTAGTAGGAAAATATCAACATATTGTAATAATTAAAGCAGCTTTATTGCCTTCTCGATTTAATGTGATTCAACATATCTCATACCCAGTGTGTGTTTTGAGAAGGTAGAATATACACAAACTTTATCTCTATCTTGTATTGCTCAATTAATTGTGATTAAAATATGAAATACAGCAATGAAATCAAATGCCTACATATTTCAAAACAACAGAAACAAAAAGAAAATGAAGGAAGAATACCTTTTAAAATTATGAAACTTTGTATTTTCATAAATGAGGCCCAAAATTTGCTGAGAAAGCTCTCTTTCTTTGAAGTTTGAAGTTGGAAATCAATAAATGGATGCCGACAAAATTTGATAACAAAAAGAGAAAGCTATAGGGCCTTTTTGGAAATTTTACCTTTTTTATTTTCTCAGCACTAAAGTCTTTGCCCGACAATAAATTAAGGTTGCGTTGGGTTGGCGCAAAATTATGTGTATTTTTTGAGAATGTATTTGGAAATCGGAAGTGATGTGTATATTTTCAGAGAACAGTGTAGTCCTTGTGGAGATCTGCAACAATATCTACTTAGAAGCCTCAACTCTCTGTCCAAAATGCTCTCTAGTTTGGTACTACTTACTACTTATTAATAATTCACTTTAATTTGGATCTTTGTACTTATAATTATAAATCTTTGGATCCCTGCCCACAACTGTACATCACCATTTGGTACAGTTATACACTAATTTGTTCGAAATATTGAAAACAAAAATTGGAATCAAGCCATTGGACAACTACTGAAAAAATATGTCTCACACATTTTTTGATGGACTTGATGTGTAGTTGATTGGTCTAATTAATTTGTTGTTGCACAAAATAGTTCATTTTCTGTAAGATAATTAATTCGCAGTTATAACAGAGATTAAAACACAAATATAAACATAATTTTGAATTAGGTTTAAGAAGCGTACTGTTCAACCCTATCGAGCGATAGCGACGTTTACCGTTACCACGTATTCAAAAGGCAGAATACGCTAGAGTTTTTCTAATAGCTAGGGAAAGGGAGTTGACCTCTGTTTATAAAGAGTGTCTACCCATCACAAACCAATAATTATTAGGCCTCACTTATCCACACACACAATATTTAATGTTAGGGCATTTATTTATGGGAAATTTTCATAAAGCACTATCTTTTAGTGGTAATTAGCTATCTATAGATACCATTTGCTATATTACGGATTGTAGATACGTTTTTTGTTGTTATAAGATGTATTAGATGTATTTAAGCTACTATATTCATGAATACAATAGCAAAAGTAGGCGTGAATATAGGCGTGAATCAGGGAAGTCCAGCTAATCAGTTGTTGTATTCGAGTGTATTCATGACGTAAATTTATTGTATTCGACTGTATTCACGACGTGAAACAGGAGAATACACTATTTTTAAACAGAAAGTGAATCAATTAACATAATAGACTTATAATATAACTCAACAAACTCAATTATAACACACAAATTTTGTATTTCTAGTTATAGAAAAGATTCTCAACCAAAAAATACCCAAATATGCATTCTTCAGAGAAATTATATAATACATCTGAATACATAAATTATATTAATTAAAAAACATATGAATACATTCCAAATACATAGCAATCTTCAGAGAAATTATATAATACATCTGAACACATAAATTATATTAATTAAAAAACATATGAATACATTCATGGCATATAGCGAGACAGTGAATACAATGAAATACATAGAATACAGCGGGATACATTGAAATACAATGACAAGAAAGACAGTGAATACAATAGAATACAGCGAGATACATTGAATTACAATGGAAAAAAAAGACAATGAATACAATAAAATACATAAAAATACAGCGTGATACATTGATGTTGATGATGGCTGGCGGCGGTGAGCAGCCGGTGGACTAGCGGCAACTGCTTAGGGGCATTGGATGCTGCTGGTTTTTGGGGTTTTCATGGTCTAGGGTGTGTGGAAGAAGTATAAAGGGTCGTTGGTTGTGAGATCGGCGAGCGGAGCCCTCAGTCGTGTTTTCAAGGAATGGGGGAAGAGAATGATATGTATCAAAGTAAAGAGACAAAGAAAATAGTGTAACTGAATAGCGTATTTAGTGGCTTAGAGGTAGGAGGTAACTAAAATTAGATATTTTGATATAAACATTAAAAGGTATCTATAGAATATAATTTTTTTAAATGGTATTTCTTTAAAATAAATAAGGCGTTAACTTTTGCTATAGGAGGTAAAAGTTTCTTTATTTATCCACCACTTGGATCACGTCCCTATCCTTTCAAGCTATAACCAGTTAATTCTTTCATGCTATAACCAATTAACGTAAGTCCATATTCCTAACATTTTAAACGTTGATCAAGGGTTGCATGGTCTCAAGAACTTGTAGTAAATGTTCTACAATTCGGTTGTTAAACATTAAATCACGCCCTAAAGTAGATTATTTTGAATGACCACAACAATTGATATACACGCTCTAGGGTTAGCATATTCTAGGACTAATATATTTTTAGTTTTTTTTTATTTCTTTGAAAATTATTGCTTTTGGGTAACTTTTATTAAGGTAGAGCTAGGT
Source organism: Nicotiana undulata (assembly GCA_005239495.1). NCBI lineage: Eukaryota > Viridiplantae > Streptophyta > Magnoliopsida > Solanales > Solanaceae > Nicotiana > Nicotiana undulata. Next base: position 3,202 of record ML253756.1, on the reverse strand, counting down.
TAAGTTCTATTGTTTAATATTATCCTCATTCTCTACTATTCTTTTGGACTAGTGAAGATTGCGAAGTGACAGAAACGTTCATTGGGCATCTCTAATGAATCTCCACACTTTACGTGGCATATTAGAGGCCAATGCTAGCAGAAAATATATGAGGAAAAAGTGAAAAGTTAAAAATTCGAATAGATCGGGAAAAGATAAATGGGGAAAGTTAATAAAAGATGTCTAGATGATGAATAAAGAATTAATCTCAACTATTCCATCAATGTCAAATTTTTAACTTAAAGGTAATAATCTTTTTTCATATCATTGATTGATAGATCACAGAAACTTTTTCATTTCAAATGATAGTTCCTCCACCGCCATTTCCCTTTCTTTTAAAATTTAAAATGATTAAAAAGTGAAAGAGAAAAAGACAAATGCCTTTATTTTTGAAATATTTTTGAATCATTTGTATCATGAGAAGTTATGATAACCCCCTGGATAGGAGATTTGCTTTTTCCATTTAGCTTCTCCAAGTTCCAATTCCGATATTAGTTTTTTCTTTCTCAAAGTTAAAACGGAGCTTTACTGTTCAGATAATTCTCTTCAATTATTATATAATTACTCGTACGAGATGATGGAAGTGTAAACTGAAGCATCACTAGGTATTTGTTACAAGTATGTTTATAATGAAAAGAATCTAACTTACGTACACATAGGGTTGTTTGGTAGGGAATACTTTATCCAAATTATAGTAACACTTAGATTTTACTACGATAATTAAATAATGACGAGATGATTTTGTGAATATATTTTTATTGGAAGATGTTTAGTTTATTGGACTAAAAACAAGATATATGGGGTCGTTTGGCAGAATGAAAAAGAATAATGTTGAATATGGTGTATTAGTAATACTGGTATTAGGACATATTTCTTATTCATTATTTGGTTTGATGCATTAAAGCATAGCACACTTTTTAAAAGAATTATTTGCTAACAAAAATAGCCTAATAACATGTCACGACCCAAAATCCACTAGCTGCGATGACACCTAACCCAACACGTTAGACCAACCAATTAACAATTAATACAACTCTAATAAAATAAAGGTGATCAACAAATGATATATCTGGATGCCATACAATATCCCAAGGATTTGTATTAGAAGTCATGAGCTACTAAGACTGAATTTTTGCAAAAACTGATATGAAATAAATACAACTTACGTTTGAAATGTACATAAACGGAATTCAACTCTAAAACAACCCAGGGACATGTGGTAGCTACATCCGGAAGGCATGAACATCTTCACAGTCAGCTTCCGGTATCCACCGCATCTCTGGTCCAAGATCTGCACGCAAGGTGCAGAAGTGTAGTATGAGTACAACCGACCTCATGTACTCAATAAGTATCTTGAAATTCCTCGGTGAAGTAGTGACAAGGCTTTTAGTTAAAAGATACTCACTTATATAACTTGTGCAGTTGACTAGCAATAGAACAATACTAGAATATAACAGAAAAGAGTACAAGAAAAAATTATGCGAAGCAGTAAATGATTACTAGAAAAAATCATGGTCAATACTCCTCAATATCACGACCAATCCTTTCCTTAAAGTGATAACAACAAACCACGGTAGTGTGATGACCCAAGGGGTCATTTTATAAAATTAGAGTTCGTTCCATGCTTAATAGCCATAAAAGACTAAAAATTAAATACGTCGATTTGCGTGCGCAGTCCGGGCGCGAAACCAGAAAGCTTTTATGTGAAAATATGAGAAATAGTGATTTTTAGAATTTAAATTTGATAAAAGTTGACTTTGGTCAACATTTTGAGTAAACGGACCCGGATCCGTGTTCCGACAATCCCGGAAGGTCCGCAGTAAATTATGGGACTCGGGCGTATGCCCGGAAATGAATTCCAAGGTCCCAAGTCTTAGAAATCAATTTTTGAAAGAAATTGTTTTGCTGTAATATTAATGAAATAAAGAAAAGAATTAATGTTTGAAACTATTGGTGTCGGACCCCTATTTTGGTTCCGGAGCTCGGTACAGATTTGTTATAGTATTTAAAGGTTTACTGTGAAATTTGGTGAAAAACGGAGTTCGTTTGACGTGATTCGAACATTCGGTTGAAAAGTTATGAACTTTAAGTGTTCTTGATAAAAATGATGAGTTTTGAGGTTTAATTCGTTGTTTTACATGTCATTTTCATGATTTGATCGAAGGAGAAAGTTTATATTATGCTTTTAGACTTGCGTGCATATTTGATTTAGAGTCCCGAGGGCTCGGGTGAGTTTCAAATAGGTTTGGGTTGTGTTGCGCTTGTTCTTTCTTATGCTTCGACGTCGTTTCTTCAAGCATAAATAATATCATATTGAACAAATGAGCTCCGATTTTTGTTTTGAATGAAGTATTAGATCCGTATCGTAATTACGAACCCATAGCAAAAAGAATCATCGAATTTGGACATCATATGAGGATTTTTTGGCCATTTTATCAAGGTTGCCCAGATTTTTCTGGTTAATTACGAATTTGCCTCTGACGGCATATTAAAAACCTGCACTATTTGCAAACCTTAAAACCTACATATCTCCTTCATTATAAGGTCAAATTGAGTGACTCAAAAGCCTAAATTCATTAGAATTTCACAAGAAATCCATTGGACACAAGAAAATCGAGTTTAGGTATCGTTTGGCACGGGAAACGAGATAGAATAGCTGGTAGAAAAATAAATACAAAACGGGTAGACTTCTTCTTCTTCAAATTTTCGAACCCCACAGCCCTAGGAACGAATTTCTTCACCAAAGATCATCCTCAAGTCATAGGTAATCAATTCTAAACTTTACTCTTTCAATTACCCATTGTTTTCAATCACTTTTAAATAAAAAACTAAGAATTTTCATGGTAAAAATTGAGGGTTTGGGTAGAATTAGGGAATTTTGTAAAAATCGAATCTTTACCTCAAATTGAGGTCGGATTTCGAAACTAATTGTATATTTGGGTTCGTGGGTGAATGGGTAAACGTAATTTGGCCCGAACCCCGAGTTTAGACCAAGCGGGCCCGGGGTCGAGTTTTCACTTTTTTTTAGAAACTTAGGAAAAATTATATTTTTAAATAAAGTTAGTTCCTTTAGAATAGATTGATGATATTGAGTTAATTATGATTAGATTCGATCAAGTTAGAGGTGAATTCAAAAGAAAAAGCAATAATTGAGCAGTGAGTG
>ML253755.1:0-14216 GCA_005239495.1 Nicotiana undulata | reverse complement strand
AAAGATACTTTCCAAATAAAGACTTCCAAGTATCATTTTATGCAAGACTAGTGCTTTTCAAAATATACTTTCGATGTAAATGTCTTCAGATATAATCATTTCAAAAACCATTACTTTTCAATAATACCTTTTCAGAAAAATCTCGTAATCATAATCTCCTCAAGGTAAATCTGTCGGAACTCAGTCCGTACTCAAAACTTGTCTTGTCAATAAATGTAGTAAGGGATCAATGCGAATATCCGGATTTAAACAACGGAATATTAACTCTTAAACAAATGCGGTAGATATCAAACAAGAACACGAAAAAGCATAATGCAAAGACAAGTGCACGGCATGTCCCCTCGTGCGATAAATAATAAATAATCGGCACAGCATGTCCCCTTGTGCGATAAATAATAAACAATCTGCACGGAATGTCCCCTCGTGTGATAAATAATAAACGATCGGCACGGAATGTCCCCTCTTGCGATAAATAATAAACAATCGGCACGGAATGTCCCCTCGTGCGATAAATAATAAACAATCGGCACGGCATGTCCCCTCGTGCAATAAATAATATACAATCGGCACGGCATGTCCCCTCGTGCGATAAATAATAAACAATCGGCCCGGAATTTCCCCTCGTACATAAATAAATAAATAAATAAGTAAATAAAGNATCGACGAAACACATCAACTATAGGAACCATAAATCACAATGTCCCAGCAAGGGAATCAACAATGCAACCAATACCATAACAGCAAAGTAATAATAGGAAACACACTATCCCGGCAAGGGAGTCAACAATGAAAAACAATATCATCCCGACAAGGTAAAAACAACTATAACCAATCTTGCCTAAGCGATTAACTTTACGGAATAAAAATCAGCTCAAACGAAGGCCCAGTAATAGGCAACATCAAGAAAACATCAGCAACATAATTATTCATCAATTAGACCCAAGTAGCACATAAGAGAAAAAGTCATATAGATCACAATGTAAGACTCACGGGCATGCTTGACTCTAACGAACGACTGTTCTAACTACGACTAAACAACTATAAAGCTAGATAACACTAATATAGTCAATTGAGCGGTTTTAGAAAACAAATATAGCATGGAGGTGAGAGCAGTAAAATATTTAGTTAAGTCAATTAAGATCAAACAGCCAACGAAGGAATCTTAAAGCAAGTAATTCTAATTTAAGCAGGAAAGGATGAAGTAAACAACCAAGGATTCAATTATAACAATTACAACTCATACACAGGTAACATAAGGACCTACGAATCCTAAAAGGTCAATCTATTAGCAAATAAATCCGAGTACAAACTCGTCACCTCGCATACACGGACTACAGTCAACAAAGAAGACTCAACCCTAGTGGGGAGTTCCCCCACACAAGGTTAGGCAAGATACTTACCTCAAAGACGACCAACCGGTACTCAAAAATGAACTTCTCGGGCTGAAAGACCTCCGGACAGCTCAAAATCAACTAAAACAACTTCGAAATACACATAACACGTATAAGGAATGATTCCGAATTATAAAGTTTCCATCTTTACTAATTTATAAAAATTGACCCAAAAGTCGACCCCCGGGCCCGCACCTCGGAACCGACAAATTTTACAAATTCCGATTACCCATTCCGATACGAGTTCACCCATATTAAATTTATCCAATTCCGATATTATTTGGTCATTCAAATCATAAATTTTCTTTCAAAAACCCACAATTCCCGCAACCCAAAACACAAATTAATTGATAGAAACAAGAACTAATTCGTGAAATATAATCAATTCTAGTTAAAGAACACTTACCCATTCGAATTGTGTGAAAAACCTTCAAAGAATCGCCCAAAACCGAGCTCTAGAACTAAAAATGTGTTAAAAATGGTGAAACCCCGATTTTGGAAATATATATTCTGCCCAGGTCCTTAAGCATCGCGATCGCAGAGACTAAGTCGCGATCGCGGAGAAGGAAAATTGAGGCTGCCAAGAAAACACTGATGCGAACGCGAAGAAGAAATGACCAACAACCCCCAGCCCCTATTTTCTACTACGCGAACGCAATAGAGGCGATGCGATCGCGAATCGCGTTGAACAAAAACTGGGCGGCAAAAATAGTTCTATGCGATCGCGGCTTCATCTATGCGATCGCATAGAAGGAAACCAGAAACCAGAAATCAGCAGTGGAAAATGAGGAAGAATTGACCCGAAACCTATCTGAAACACACCCGGGGCCCACGGGACCCCGTCCAAACACACACACAAGTCACATAACCTAACATGGACTCGCTCGAGGTTTCAAAACACATAAAATAACACTAAAACGACGAATCAAACCAAAAATCGAACTTAGGAATTTTCAAATCTTCAAATATCAAGACTCGCGTCGAAACCTATCAAATCAACCCGGAACGACATGAAATTTTGCAGACTAATCCCAAATAACACAACGGACCTACAACGACTCTCGGAATTCCATTCCGATCCCAATATCAAAATTTCACCTATCGGCTGGAATCGCCGAAATTCTACCTTTCGCCAAATTACCTCAAATCTTTCTACGGGCCTCCAAATCCAATTCTGGACGCACACCTAAGTCCAAAATCATCATACAAAGCTGTTGACATTAACCGAAACTCATTCCAAGGTCGTTTACACAAAAGTTAAACCTCCGATCAACTTTAATCACTTAAGCTTCTAAAACTGAAATTTTTCTCCCAATTCGACTCCGGATTATCCGGTAACTGAATCTAACCACACACACAGGTCGATATACACAAGGTGAGGCTGCTTATGACCTTACACCCCCGAACATATTTTAAATTCTCAAAACGACCGGTCGGGTCGTTACATTCTCCCCCTCTTAAACAAACGTTTGTCCTCGAACGTGCCAAGATTCACCTCGAACTCTTCCACTCACTGATTGTACACTTCTAACACATACCCGCGGGTGATCCCACGTCACCCAAACCCACATAATCCTGACGAAACAATCACAAATGCAACATAGCCCTCACATGACCACCGATCAGCCTCATACCTCACTTACTCACCTTCTACTCATTTCTCAAGAGACCCGATTCTAATCCATATCCGGCATTAGCCTCAACCAGCTGCATCAACACTGGTATACACCCATAAGGCACGACCACACAATATAGCTCATCACAGATAGGCTCAAATAGCACTTATGATCATAATAACTGCCTGAAATCAACTCAACATTGGCAATTGGCCCCACATATGGAAGGACTGTTTCCAAACCCCATAATACTAATAATGATGTAATGAACACGAAGACTTCATTATTAAACACCCGAATCACCAAGCCACAACTAACACCACCGTGCACACATCTCGCAAACTAAACTAAGGAAACGCATAACGAAATGACTGAATATGAAAATAGAAGCATATAAAGGATCTATCAAACAAAAACCCATTGGCACAACTCTCTATCAATACTGACTTACCACAAGCAATATAACAAGGAAAAAGCAAAGCATATGAACATATCACAAGGATACCATCCTGATAAAATTTTCCACCGCGGTACTCAGCCCGGTCTAAAAATATCGAATCACAAATATCACGAGGACCTCACCCTCAACTCGGAATCACATACCGAAGACATATCATACCAATAGAATTTCCCCATTAACTCATCTCAGCTGATAAAAGTCATAATACTGACTGAACTCACACCTCGAGGGAATATCACATCACAGCTCGTAAACAAAATATTCAGGAAAAAAAAATATAAAGCTCACCATAATGAAAAAGGACTCACCTCTAGTTTCACCACTAGCAAAGGTGAATGAGACAACGATAGACACGGGCTACTACTCATAGAATCTCCCAACAGGAGAAAACACAAAAACAGAGTGCAAAACATGGAACTCACTCATAAATGAAACGACAAATAGGGGAAACTCGTCCTGACCAACAGGACTATAGTGAAACACAATTGGTGCCCCTCTGTAATACATCAAAACATACCTGTGTGATAATACCTGGCACAACGGCCTCCAGCCTACTATATGAAACACATCAACGGGCCGGTCTCTCCCTCTTGGGCGCCCTTCTACTCATCTGAATACCCTGCCATAGTGCACTTACCTGAACCCTGGAACAATCTCTCACCCTGTGACTAACAACTCCATACTGGAAATAATCTCTCTGCCGACATGGCTGTGGAAAACACGCAATACAGATCCTCTGAGTCCCATGAGTACCTGAAAAGCCCCCATGCGAAGCTGGTAATGCAAACTGAACTGGTTGTCCCAAAATTCTCTACCATGACGTACCTTGGTTCAATGTTAAGGAACAGTAGATTACTCCGGTCTACGAGGCATCCTACTCTAATTCTCGAGTCCCGCTGAACCGAGCATCATATCTGAATCTCTTAATGACTCCACAGACTCATCTCCTAACTGAAGCGACCAAACGAGGTGCATGTCTGGAAAACTCACTGAATCTAATGGCATACTCCCTTAGTGACATGGTGCCCTGACGCAAATGCTCAAACTTCGTGCGCCGAACATCTCCAAGGAACTAAGGTGCAACCTCCCTCAAACATCTCCGAAAACTAAATCCATGCTAGTGAAGCTAACTCGGCCAGGTTACCCCAGCTCATATGTCGTCACCACTGATCAACCCACTACTCTGAACCGGAGACGTGACAAAAACAATCCCGCTCGTCTCCACAACACCCGAATTACGAAGAATATAGTGACACTCCTCCTGAAAACCCTGGGCACCATCTGTCGTCAATCCGCTGAAAGATAGAAGGGTGGTACTTCCTGTACCTCTCAAGTCCAAGGTATTCTTCCTCCGATGCTATTGCCCTAACCACGGGCTGAACTGAAACCACATGTCGTGCTGCCATGATAACTGGAACCTGACCAATATGATTTCACTGCTATGGAGTGTGGACGGTGGGAGTCTGAACTCCTCCCCTGATCTTTGAAGCAACTGGTGCACTAAAATCAACCCAGCCTGAGTCAATGTACCAATTATACTCAAAAAACCTATGCCCAGGCCTCTTGAAGTCCGGGGCAGCAACATGCACCTCCAGTACCTATTTCCCTCAACTAGAACTGTTGGCGGCTCCTCTATAACTGCTCTGACAGGCATCTTGACTGCGGCGCGTGCTCCTCGTCGGCCTCTGTCTCTGACCCTTGCGACACTTGCTTCGGGTAACATCATCAGGTACCGCAGTTCGTGTCCTCGCCATCGGTGAGAGAATGGAACAAAAATTTCAAACTTCAAAATCAATGAACTCGCACAATAGGAATGAAGGAAGTGAAATTGTCCTAATAGTTTCGTAGCCTCTTGAAGATAAGTACTGACGTCTCCGTACCGATCCGTAAGACTCTACTAAACTCGCTTATGACTCGTAGCACCTATGAACCTAGAGCTCTGATACCAACTTGTCACGACCCAAATTTTCCCTCCGTTGGGTATCGTGATGGCACCTAGTCCTAGAGACTAGGTAAGCCTAACAGTTAATAATAACGACAATAAGTAAAGGAACATCAACAGTCTAGATATAAAAACCTTGACCGAATTTACAATGTTTTCCCAAAACCGATAATAAAAGTCATAAGATCTACCAATCTCCTACGACTTCTAAATACAACTGTTTTGGAAATAAATGTGACAGTGTATGAATAATAATACAAGGAAGATGACTCTAAAGCCTGCGAACGCAGCAACAGGTTACCTTGAGTCTCCTGAGCAATCATCCGCGCACTTACCAACAATCAAAACATGGATCTGTGCAAACAAAAATGCACAGAATAGTAGTATGAGCACACCACAGCGGTGCCTAGTAAGTATCAAGACTAACCTCGGTGGAGTAGTGACGTGGACTAGTCAAGACATCACTGGTCTACAAAAACAATTAACATGAATATAAAAGTAACCGAACACTACATCTATCTAAGAATTTACAGGATAATTTACAACAATGACAATATAATGCGGAAGGAAAATTACAGAAAAATAACCACGAAACAACGTAAATTACACAGGAAGATGGATAGCAAAACAAACCAAACCCGAAGAAAATACAATGCAATAGAGAACCCCACAACTCAACTCTGCATCTATTTATTCACATCGAGCCTTAGCCATTAAATTCCATAAACTGGTGGGAACCCTTAAACAACAGATCATATGAAAAGCTTTGCTAATAAAATCATTTTTATGTAGAAAGATTTCCTTTGAAAACATACTTTCTCCAAAATATATATAAGTATATGTACTAGAGAGGGTTACGTAAAATATAGTTTTCTTTCAAATTACGAAGTTCAAAGATAGTTTCCAAACAAAGACTTCCAAGTGTCATTTTATGCAAGACTAGTGCTTTTCAAATATACTTTCGATGTAAAAGTCTTCAGATATAATCACTTCAAAAACCATTACTTTTCAATAATACCTTTTCAGAAAAATCTCGTAATCATAATCTCCTCAAGGTAAATCTGTCGGAACTCAGTACGTACTCAAAACTAATCTTGTCAATAAATGTAGTAAGGGATCAATGTGAATATCCGGATTTAAACAACGGAATATTAACTCTTAAACAAATGCGGTAGATATCAAACAAGAACACGGATAAGTATAATGCAAAGACAAGTGCACGGCATGTCCCCTCGTACGATAAATAATAAACAATCGGCACGGCATGTCCCCTCGTGCGATAAATAATAAACAATCGGCACGGAATATCCCCTCGTGCGATAAATAATAAACAATCAGCACGGCATGTCCCCTCGTGCGATAAATAATAAATAATTGGCACGGCTTGTCCCCTCGTGCGATATAATAAACAATCGGCACGACATGTCCCCTCGTGCGATAAATATTAAATAATCAGCCCGAAATGTCCCCTCGTACATAAATAAATAAATAAATAAATAAAGACTCGGCACAGCATGTCCCCTCGTGCGATAAATAATAAACAATCGGCACGGCATGTCCCCTCGTGCGATAAATAATAAACAATCGGCCCAGAATGTCCCCTCATGCATAGATAAATAGATACACAACAAATCGACGAAACACATCAACTATAGGAACCATAAATCACAATGTCCCAGCAAGGGAATCAACAATGCAACCAATACCATAACAGCAAAGGAGTCAACAATGAAAAATAATACCATCCTGGCAAGGGAAAAACAGCTATAACCAATCTCGCCTAAGCGATTAACTTTACGGAATAAAACTCAGCTCAAACGAAGGCCCAGTAATAGGCAACATCAAGAAAACATCAGCAACATAATTATTCATCAATTAGACCCAAGTAGCACATAAGAGAAAAAGTCATATAAATCACAATGTAAGACTCACGGGCATGCTTGACTCTAACAAACGACTGTTCTAACTACGACTAAACAACTATAAAGCTAGATAACACTAATATAGTCAATTGAGCAGTTTTAGAAAGCAAATATAGCATGGAGGTGAGAGCAGTAAAATATTCAGTTAAGTCAATTAAGATCAAATAGCCAACGAAGGAATCCAAAAGCAAGTAATTCTAATTTAAGCAGGAAAGGATGAAGTAAACAACCAAGGATTCAATTATAACAATTACAACTCATACACAGGTAACATAAGGATCTACGAATCCTAAAAGTTCAATCTATTAGCAAATAAGTCTGAGTACACACTCTTCACCTCGCATACACGGACTACAGTCAACAAAGAAGACTCAACCCTAATGGGGAGTTCCCCTACACAAGGTTAGGCAAGATACTTACCTCAAAGACGACCAACCGGTACTCAAAAATGAACTTCTCGGGCGGAAAGACCTCCGAACGGCTCAAAATCAACTAAAACATCTTCAAAATACACATAACACGTGTAAGGAATGATTCCGAATTATAAAGTTTCCATCTTTACTAATTTATAAAAATCGACCCAAAAGTCGACCCCCGGGCCCGCACCTCGGAACCCGACAAATTTTACAAATTCTGATTACCCATTTCGATACGAGTTCACCCATACTAAATTTATCCAATTCCGATATTATTTGGTCTTTCAAATCATAAATTTTCATTTTAGAAATTTTCTTTCAAAAACCCACAGTTCCCTCAACCCAAAACACAAATTAATTGATAGAAACAAGAACTAATTCGTGAAATATAATCAATTCTAGTTAAAGAACACTTACCCATTCGAATTGTGTGAAAAACCTTCAAAGAATCGCCCAAAACCGAGCTCTAGAACTAAAAATGTGTTAAAAATGGTGAAACCCCGATTTTGGAAATATATATTCTGCCCAGGTCCTTAAGCATCGCGATCGCGGAGACTAAGTCGCGATTGCGGAGAAGGAAAATTGAGGCTGCCAAGAAACCATTGCTCGATCGCGAGGGAAATGACGTGAACGCAATGAATGGGCAGGAACTTACGGGAACGCGGGGTCACTGATGCGAACGCGAAGAAGAAATGACCAATAGCCCCCAGCCCCTAATTTCTACTATACGCGAACGCAATAGAGGCGGTGCGATCGCGATGAAGAGGAAAAAGTACCTCTGCGATCGCGAATGCTTTAATGCGATCGTGTTGAACAAAAACTGGGCGGTAAAAATAGTTCTATGCGATCGCGGCTTCATCTATGCGATCGCATAGAAGGAAACCACAAACCAGAAATCAGTAGTGGAAAATGAGGAAGAATTGACCCGAAACCTATCCGAAACACACCCGGGGCACCCGGGGCCCCGTCCAAACACACATACAAGTCACATAACCTAACATGGACTCGCTCGAGGTTTCAAAACACATAAAATAACACTAAAACGATGAATCAAACCAAAAATCGAACTTAGAAATTTTCAAATCTTCAAATTTCAAGACTCGCGTCGAAACCTATCAAATCAACACGGAACGACATGAAATTTTGCAGACTAATCCCAAATAACACAATGGACCTACAACGACTCTCGGAATTCCATTCCGAGCCCAATATCAAAATTTCACCTGTCGGCCGGAATCACCAAAATTCTAACTTTCGCCAAATTACGTCAAATCACTCTACGGACCTCCAAATCCAATTATGGACGCACACCTAAGTCCAAAATCATAATACAAAGTTGTTGACATTAACCGAAACTCATTCCAAGGTCGTTTACACAAAAGTCAAACCTCCGGTCAACTTTCATCATTTAAGCTTCTAAAACTGAAATTTTTCTCCCAATTCGACTCTGGATTATCCGGTAACTGAATCTAACCACGCACACAGGTAGATATACACAAGTTGAGGCTGCTTATGACCTTACACCCCCGAACAGAACTTAAATTCTCAAAACGACCGATTGGGTCGTTACATGAGATGTGCTAGGAATAGGCCCAATAGGAACACGGTCGAATGTGTGAATGATCCATTATATCCGCCTATGTCCATATTCAATCAACCAGGCCGATGTTCTAAGGATGTTAGAAAGTGAAGTTTGAGTGATATGGAGTACAAGTCAGCTACATTTCATGTGTTACTAAATTGTCCCGAAGTTGTACCATTACTCAAGTAAGTATTGAATTAGTAGTAATCAAAATATAAAATTTAATGTGATTACATTTCAATGCAACTACTAGAAATATTTGATGTGTCACAGTCACTTCGTGGGTCAATTTGACCATGATGTTGTATATACGGGATTTGATACGTGATTCAAACAATTTGTAAGTTTATCCTTATAATATTCTAACACTATGTAGGTAAACAATGTTTGGAAGTTACACTAACTTATGAATTCTTTTAACAATATGTAGGTAAATGATCCAAATAATGGTGTAAATCAATTTTTGAAAGATATATCTTGGGGACCTGGGCTTCAGGTCACAACAATGTCTAAGTGCGTTGTGAATGGTTATAAGTTTCATACAAAGGATTGCTCTAAAAATAAAAATAGCAACAACAACGGGGTGTGGGTTCAAGGAGGTGATTGCAACCAAGTTGGAGATATTGATTATTATGGTGTGGTCAAAGAAATAATTGAACTAGAATATGCAGGTTGGCCATATAAGAAATTGATACTCTTTAGATGCAAGTGGTTTGACCCACATCCAACAAGAGGTACAAGAGTACACAACCAATACAACATAATTGAGGTAAATCATACGAGGGAGTATGATTGCTATGATCCTTTCATTATTGCACATAATGTTAGGCAAGTGTATTATGCTCCTTATCCATTGCGGCGGAATAAGTCAGATTGGTGGGTTGTAATTAAAACTAAACGTGTAGGTAGGGTGGAAGTCGAGAATATGTTAGATGTTGCTTATCAAAACGATATCTCCAGTGTTCACCAAATAGTGGAAGAACTTTTAGAAAATGATTTGGAACATCCTGCACACATATTGGAAGAAGTTGATATAGATGAAGTAACAATTATAGAAAATGAGAAAGAAGAATCAACTGATGAAGCTCAAACTAGTGAGGAAGAAGAATTCCCGGACGAGGAACAATACGTCGATGATCTTTAAAAAGTTGGTTTCTTTAATAACTCTCGTTTTATAGCTAGTTTCTTATATGTTTCAATCTAAATATGTATTATATTATGCAGGTGACGGGAAAGGATCGAGGTAACGATGACCCTACTGGTTCTCGGGGTCGAGAAAAGGCTAGGAAGGGAAAAAGGAGGTAGAAGATAATCCTCCATCTTTTCCACCCTCTTCAGAGATGCCGATGAGTGCGCCTATGTCTTATCCTCCACCCGATGGCTATTATGAGGTGCCACAGCATCACCAGCCCTACGTATTTGTGCAGACACCGGGTCTTTCATCACAGGGCCATAGGATTGTACGTCTGTCATACAGTCCAGCTGCCTCACGACCACATGGATCACATCCGTCCATGTCACAGCCACGGGGGTCACAGCCACTCGGGTCACATCCACGGGGGTCACAGCCACTCGGGTCACAGCCACGGGGGTCACAGGCATCAGTATCACAACCATCAGTGTTGCAGCCGCTTGCGGTCGATCCAGCTATGTCGCAGTCACAGGGATCACATCCATCTTCATCAGCGACTCCATCTATTTTAGGCCTTCGCCTGCGGGATAGTATCTATGACCCCCTACACCTTCCACACATGCCTCTAATGTACAAGTTTCGGACGATGATGCTGATGATGACGAGGAGGTGCATTATGATCAGTATGGCATGATCATCATAGTCCCTGAGGGTGATGGGTAAGAGTAATTTGTTATTTTTACGTTTATTGTTTTGTACAGTTTGTACTAAGATATTAATGTGTTTTTTTTGTTAAATTGCAGGTTCATCCCGAGTAATATTACTACGAGGAGAATCACCAAAGCCAGCAGAAAGCTTTATGATGCCCCCTATACGAGTTGGGGTGAATTCCCATTCACGCTGAAGGAGCAAATTTTCAATAAATTTAAGGTATAAATGTTCTTTTAAGAAGTATAATTATTTATATTTATGATATTTCATTTAGATTTTGAAATACAAATCAAGTGTGTATGGGAACACCGCTATAGCGCGGAAGTGGCTGCAAATTTTAATCTCAAAGCTCGAAAGCAGTTGTCGCATAGTTTCTCCAAAGCTAGACAGTTCAACAAGAAGCCTGGCTGGTTGCTTCAACATTTATGGGAGGATTTGCAAAGGCAATGGCTTACCACAACCTTCTTACAGAAGAGCGAAAAGGGAAAGAAAGCTCGCGCATCCGAGAAGGGAAGCTCCTTGCACACTGGAGGTGCGATCAGCCAAGGGACAATAAAAAGAAGATTGGTACGTAATTGATTAATTTATTTTAATTTTCAAAGTATATCTATTCTTTTTATTAACTAAAATTTATGAGTTTTCAGGAAAAGAAGTTGGGGCGTCCAATGAAGCAAGATGAGTTATTCAAGGAGACTCATATTGTCAAGAAGAAGAAAGAGACGGATCAAGAAAGGTGGGTCGACGGTCGAGCCTCGACTGTACATGTAAGTTTTCACTTTTCATTAAGTATTTTGATTTACTCTTACATAAATTTTGAAATACTAATTCAAAGTAATTTTTCTTATAGGGTCGCTTCACAACTGACGTGGAGGAATTCATACGCAGTCAGCCACCTAATGAGTTGGGCGAGGCAATCCAACTTTTGGACGAGGATGCTGAAAGAATATGGATAGAGGCTGATGGCGGTGCAAAATGGGGGAAGGTATACGGGCTTCCTACTAAGAAGTTTCATCGCTATCACTGTGGAATGCAAATAATAGGGACTTCCTCGCAAGGCGAGCAACTGGATGGGGAGAGCCTCTCCGCTATGCGGGAGACTGTGACAAAGCTCACAACCGAGCTAGAAGCGGCCAAGGAAAGAGAAAAGCTTAGAGATGCTCAATGCGTTGGCATGCAAGCTCAGTACCATGCCATGCAAGCTCAGTACCATGCCATGCAAGCTCAGCTCAAAGCTCTCCTAGCTTCTGGAGCTTTTCCGATTCCCCGGTCTCGCGAGTCATCGCCAGAGGCTCAACTTGAACGTGAGTGTTCCTTCCGTCCTCCCCGTGATCGTTCTTCTCGTCCTCCACAGAATGACCCTTCTCGTTACCGTCTTGATAATGAAGATTCATCAGACGGTGATGATAATGATGTTGAATGAAACAGTCCTTGAGTACTTTTATATACTTTGAACTAGACAATAGAACCGGTTTTCGAATGGGCTTGTAATAAGTGTTAACTTAGTTTTGTTAGTTTTGATGTGTTAGTTCTATTGAACTTTATACTTTGTTGGTTTTAATGTTGTTGTTGTGTTATTGTTGTTGTTGTGTTGTTGTTGGTGGTGGTTTAATTGTTGGTATTGTTGTTGTTGTTGCTTGTAATAGGAAATTTGGTATGCTGGCAGGTGGTGTAGCTGCCAAAACAGGCAGTTTCTGCCAAAATTATAAGTTGGTCGCTTTTCTATTTTAAAAAAAAAATCTGGGCAATAGCGATCAAGGTTGGTCGCTAATTAACCCAGATTTCCTAAAAAGCGACCAACTTTGGTCGCTATTTTGTTAAAAAAACAAAAATTCTGGGAATTAGCGACCAATTTTGGTCGCTTATGTATAAAAAAAAATTAAATTCTATAAATTAGCGACCAATTGTGGTCGCTTATGTTTAAAAAAAAAATTAAAAAACTAAAAAAAAAAACGACCAACTTTGGTCGCTATATTTTGAATAATAATAAATAAATAACGTAATTTAAATATAGAGACCAACTTTGGTCGCTAAATTTATATTATTAAAATATTAAAGCGCCCAAAGTTGGTCGCTTTATTGTTTACCCGGAATATTTGGTCCTTTTACCTTAGAGACCAAAGTTGGTCGCTAATTAGCAGCCAACTTTGGTCCCTAAGGTAAAGGGACCAACAAAATAGCGACCAAGCCAGGTTTGACGCATTTTGGTCATTTTTTCACTATTTAGCGACCAACTTTAGTCGCTTTTGGTAGTCGATTTTTTCCGGATTTTTAGTAGTTTCATGTCTGCACCAACGGTCAAACATTGGTTCAGCTTTGGAACAGATTTTTTGTTAGTTCAAAGGAGCTCCAGGACTTGGCATATTATACAACAATCACAATCATACTCGTATTGAGTGTTTTGCAGATGTTGACTGGGCTGGATAAAAAATTGATAGAAGATCTACTACGGGTTATTGTGTCTTTGTTGGAGGAAACATGGTATCATGGAGGAGTAAGAAGCAAAGTGTTGTATCTCGATCCAGTGCAGAATCCGAGTATAGAGCTATGTCATAGTCTACATGTGAGATTATGTGGATACATCATCTGTTGACTGAAATTGGGTTAGAGCATCCAATACCAGCAAAACTCTGGTGTGACAATCAAACTGCCCTCCATATTGCATCAAATTCGGTGTATCATGAAAGAACTAAGCATATTGAGGTTAACTGTCATTTTATCCATGAGAAGATTCAGGAGAACTTGATCTCCACTGGCTACGTGAAGACATGAGAGCAACCGGTTGATTTGTTCACAAAGGCGTTGAATGGAATTCGAGTTGATTACCTTTGTAACAAGCTGGGCATGATCAATATCTATGCTCCAGCTTGAGGGGGAGTGTTAGAATGTAGACATAATCTGAACGTAGACATAATCTTATGTAATATACATAGCTAGCATAATTATAGGAATTCACAACAGATTTATAGGATTTCCTTTTTGATTCTTGTTATATCTCTGTATTTGTAAAACAATTCTGGAAATAATAAAATAAATAAACAGAAATG
>ML253754.1:582-14575 GCA_005239495.1 Nicotiana undulata | reverse complement strand
GAACCCGGTATATTTATGGCCTGAAGGGAAAATTGAGAGTGTCTGATTGAGTGAGGCTGCTGGACTATATTGTGAGGATGTTATGATTTGAGTGAGGCTGCTGGCCTATATTGTGAGAATGATATGGTATGAGTGAGGCTACGAGCCTATATTGTGTATGATTTATGCCATATTGTGGCTTATTATAGAGCTTGGACTGTAGGAGCCCCTCTGGAGTCTGTACACACCCCCAGTGAGCGCAGGTACCTAATGAGTGATGCCCGCGGGGTTTATGCTGAGTGATTGTGAGGTTGCCTGATTGGCAGAGTGATTGTGAGGTTGCTTGATGGGCAGAGTGATTGCGAGGTTGTCTGATGGGCAGATTGATTGTGAGGTTGCCTGATGGGCTAATACTGAAAGATATTGTTATGAGAAATGATTATGGCCCGAGGGGCAGTTTTGTGAGGATTTTTACTGAGTTTTCAAACTATGATTTACTTCGTTTTCAAACTGGTTTTTACTGAGAATTTTACTGAAATATGCTGATATTACACTTATTCCAAAGGATTTCTGGAAACCGATTTTTGAACTTGTGTATTTGCTGAATACTACCTGGTGACTTGGTGTTTTACTGGCTTTTGTGAAATTGTGTATCTGTACTGTGTGTTTTATATTTATCAGACTGTGATTTATTTTCATTACTACTGAGTTGGCGTACTCATAAAGACTCCATGTGCCTCTGTGCACAGATACAAGTACCGATTTGGAGCAGTAGCTGCCTTGTTCGTTAGCAGCAGTTCACGGAATTTTGAGGTAGCTGTCCAGCGTCCACAACTTCTCAATTTCCCTTCCTTATTTAGCTTTAGCATTTGATTCAGAGGCATATATTATAGTTTTAGTAGAGTTAGATTTATTTATTTTTAGATGCTCATGACTATTGACTCCAGTTCTTGGGAGGTTTGTTTAGGCTAATATGGGAACGCTAAGATTTAATTATATTATTTGATGATATGGCTGCATGCTTATTATTGAATTGTGAACTCGTATAATTGAACAAATGCGTAATAAAGTGATGGTTGGCTAGCCTAGTTCCACGATAGGCGCCATCACGGCCTATTAAGATTTGGGGTCGTGACACTTAGCTTGAGGGAATAGGTGTTGAGTCTTAATTTCTACGTGTTTATTCCATGTTCAACATATAGGTGAGGTGACGAGTACCTATATGTTGTTGTAAAGCATGCCTGTGAGTCAAAAATTATGAATTTTATGATTTCATTGGTATTTCTTGTGTTATGGGTTAAGCTTCACTTTAGTATTTGTTCGGTTGAGGAGTATTTTGTTAAGCTATACACTTGAGTAAGTTTGGTTATAGATGTGTCCCTTGTCGGGACGGTATGAGATGTTATGATTTATGATTCTTGCCAAATTGTTGTATATGTTACTTATGCACGATGGGACATTCCGTGCCATGTGTATGTTATTTATGCACGAGGGGACATTCCATGTCGTGTTTATGATTATTATGCACGAGGGGACATTCTGTGCCGTGTTGATGATATTTATGCACGAGGGGACATTCTGTGTCGTGATTATGATGTTTTAGCACGAGGGGACATTTTGTGCCGTGTTTATGATTATTATGCACGAGGGGACATTTCGTGTCGTGTTGATGATATTTATGCACGAGGGGACATTTCGTGCCGTGATTATGATGTTTTAGCACGAGGGGACATTTTGTGCCGTGTTTATGATACTTTAGCACGAGGGGACATGCTGTGTCATTTCTATTCACTTGTTTATTTCGTGTTGTTAATCCTCGTTATTATTTTTGGTATTTAAGTTGTTGCCTCGTTCCGTCATTTCAGTAATTGCTGCCCCTTTTCCCAGCATGTTTTCTCGTTATTGTACTTAACTGTTTACTTCTTGTTGTTATTTCCTGTTATATTTTATTAAACTGCACAGGTGATATTATTTGTTGTGTCCTAGCCTCTTCACTACTTCGGTGGGGTTAGGCTCGGCACTTACTCAGTACATGGGGTCGGTTGTACTGATACTACACCTGCACATCGTTATGTTGTGCAGATCCCGGTACAGGACCTTGTGGACACTGATCGAGGAGGCTTCCTTTAGTCCACCAGACACTGAGGTAGACCTGCAGGCGTCCGCAGGCCTTAGCGTCCCCTTCCCTACTCCATTTTTATTTCTGATTTTAGTACTTCAGAAATATATATATTATTTCTTTCAGACTATTTTGTGTACTACTCTTAGACCGTTCGTGAGTTGTGACTCCAAATATCCGGGTTGGCTAAATTGAGTATTTTGTTAAGCTTGTGGATTTAATTATGTATTTTCTTTATTTTGATCTCAGTTCGAGCTTTTATTTATTGAAAAAGTCGGATTTCACTTGTTCTTATTTGATAATAAAGGTTTGAATAAATATGATTAAATATGTTGGATCGTCTAGCGGGTTCAACGTTAGACGCCATCACGGTCCCGACGGTGGAAATTTTGGGTCGTGACAGAACTGAACAAAAAAATCCATGGAGATGTATAAAAGAAGTTATACTAAAAATATAAACATACACAAATATATATTCATCTACCCCCATACTTAAATATTGTCATGTCCCGATGACAAATAATATAAAAGCAAGACGAGGTGAAGGTGCTCCCTTGAATTTTTTTTCTCTTTTTTATGGAGCTTGTGAACTCCAACCCCAATTCAGAATCACTCTTTCTTTTTTGCTCCTTGGGATTCATCTTAGAGCGCATTTGGCCAGAACATCACAAAATATATATTTTTTCTCAAATTTCGCTCTTTCTTGGCCTTGTCTCGAGCGGGCAAATAATAGTACATGTTGATCCTTAACTACATTCTGCATTTTTCACGAGGATCATTTCATGAATTTTCCTGAAATTCTACAATAACAAAATCCACAAATTCATAATGATCAAAAGAAATTGAAGAATGATGGTCATTGAAAATTTAGTTTGTGCAAATAATGACCTCCTCATTCTCATTTTCTTCCAACTTAATCAATTCATGTGAATAAGAAAATTGGAGTAAGCACTCATCACCTATTGAATTATTTTCAACCAAACCTTTACTATCAGTCTTCTCGATTGGATCGGGATTTTCACCCTGAGTGGTAGATTCTTTCTCACAAAACATAATTTATTGATCAATTGGTTCATCCTCACAAGATGCGGTTTCTTTTAAAATCTCACCACAAAAATTCAAGGATATTTCCATACTTACTAATTGATTCACTTTTATTTTTAGATTCGTAATGGCTTTATGATTCTGTGCATATTTTTCGTCGGTATTTTCTATGAAATTATGCACAGCTTTTTTCAAGTTTACATTCTCCTGTTGAGGTGATTCACCCTCAACATTTTGATTCTTTTGTGAATATTGGTTACACACCGGATTGCAGTCATATTCACTAGAATCAATAAGCCTGCAAGAACTAGAAAAAAACGTTAGCTTGTTCATTCGATAAACCAAAAGAATAGGAATTACGAGTTGGCATTCATGAGTAAGGTGACTTCCACCACATTATTCACAAGTAATGGACCTTTGACTGATTTTATTAATTAATTGTTCAAGGTCATTCAATCTCCTAGAATCCGCATAGGAGAATGTGTTACTTGTTTGGCATTCAAAGCTTTGGTGGTTGCCTCTGCAATAGCCACATATGATGGCCTTTTGACAGTATTCTTCTACCAACTCAACAAGCAGTTTACTCGGTTGATCAAAATTCATTTGAAAGTACGTGGAATGAGTTGACTTTCAGGATCGTTTAAAAAAAAAAATTGGCATGGTATTGCTCTCTAGTACTTGTCGGGCACTAGAAAGCTAAAACCTTAAAGCTAAAGAAAAAAATCTCAAAGTAGTAGTAAGACAATTAATTTGAAGTAGATGTTTACCAATCCCCGACAACGGTGCCAAAAATTTGACGAGCCTGGGCGTATATGATTCTTTGCTCGTACACTGTCAAATATAGTAAAGTTTAAGATATCGTCCAACAGAGATTGGAACCACCTAGGCTACAGATTTGTATTGTCTTTGTCACTATTTGAGAGAACTAAATTGGTAAAGAGAGAGTTTCTGAAAATAGAAATAAAATAAAAACAATAAATATTTACAGTTTTATAATAAAAATAAAGGTTGGGATAATGCGAATCAGCAAGATAAAAGGATTATAATAAAATCAAAATTTTACTATTTATTCCTCTGTTTTAATGAAATGATCGCTTATTTCTAATTCAATTAAATCACATAAAAGTAACCAATTAATAACACCTCTTTCGATTAGTGTAATCAATCGATTAACATGAAACAAAGACCTTGTTTAAAGAATGACCACTTATTTCTAAGACATCACTCCACATAACAACAATATATAAATAGTCCGCTCGCGCTTAATGTTATTAATTTATTGATAGTCAGTGACATTAAACAATAATTGATTAATAACACCTCTTTCGATTAGTGTAGTTAACCAATTAAGTAATGGCTTCAAACAAGAATTATCTTAGTTGAGTGCACCAAGGGATAAAAAACCTCTTTCGATTAGACTTTTCTAAATCAATAAACTTGTTTAATTCTTTCTATTCTCCCGAATAAGACACAAAATAACAAGATAAAGATTTCAGTAAGTGATATAATTATATCAAATAATAGAAATAATCAATATCAAATACCTTGGTGTATAATGATGATAAAGAGAAAATCTCAACATAAGAAGATAATAAAATTAAGATAACTATTATAACACTTTTATAGCTTCATCTAGTATCCCAACCAAAAAAAGTTACTCCGTTATGGAGAAAAGATAAAATAGAAAAATACTATTCCTACAATAAAAGAAATAAATTTTAAAACTAAGACAAAGCTAATATTAAAGTTGGTGTCCTCTGCACAAGAGTTGTTCTTCTTCCACTGAAAAGACATGCCTATTTATAGAAAATTATGCTCGTAAACTTCTCAGGGATGACATCCCTAGCTCTTGAATCAATTTCTTCAACGTGCTTCTTTCCACGGATGGCATCCTTAGAACTGAGGATGACATCCTTGGATTGGGGATGCCATCCTTTGCCTTTTTGCAATCTCTGTTTGAACACTCTTCTTTCTTCTCCTTTTTTTCTTTTCTTTTCTTTCCCCATGACATTTATTAATAATTTGTACAAATATTGAACAAAAAGTCATCCATAAATAAAATATTTGTTTATTTTATATAATATATACCAAAAAAATATACAATATATACTTATCAGTTATATATTTAGTCGCCCAGCCAAAATATAAATAACCCCCAGCCATATACATATACTAGGCTCTATGCATTGCGATGCACCAAATATCTTGTATCAACTTTCGATCTTGTATCTAATCAAGCAGCTTCGCTCCATTACAACCAGCTCCAGTAATTGTCAATATAGGTCTGAATTATCGATATGTGTTTTGGTAAATTCGAAAGGCTGAAACTTGATTTGGTTATTTTCTATCATTATGCGTAAATCTCTTTTAATGATAGATTAAAAACAAAGTTTAAGATATGTGCTATAAGATAACCGTCAGCCTCTTATCTTCTCTTCCCATGAAACTGAAAACATTCCATCGATGATCTTTATCAATTATTTATCTTGATACGATTACATTTTTATTTTTTAATTTTAGTAAATAAAATTTATCGAACATAAATTACTTGAGAAATCTGAAATAAGTTAATAACAAACAAAAAAATGACAACAAAAAATATTAATACTTCGTATGCTGGATAAAGGCCATTAAAAGAATTTTAACCAAAATCAACTTCGTAGGGTCGGTGTATGTGTAGTTTGAATCAGAAAAGAATTTTATTTCCGGATTCGCTCCGCCTTACATTCTTGCTTCCCATTGTAATTGCCATTATAGCACGTGTGTGGCCCAGCCCATAAGGGCCATGCGAATTTGACGTAGTTAAGTGATTTACAATTATGTCCTTAAATTATACAAATATTTAAGATCATAAAAATTGATAATATTTCGAGGACATATTTAGACAACAAAATTTTATTGAACATAAACTACTTGAGAAAAAGTCAGTAACAAAGAAGAAGAAAAAAGATCAATACTTCGTATGTGGTGATAACAATTGATATGATCCAAAACCTAAGGTCTAATTAAAGAGAATAGTCTAAAACAATAAAGTCTCAAAAGAATATTACCTAAAATCAACTTTGTAGGGTCGACGTATATGTAGTTTAAATCGGAAAAAAAATTCAGCCTTAGGTGATTTACAATTATATCCTAAAATTATACAAATATTTAAGGTCATAAAAGTCAATTAATATTTCACGAACGTGCTTTTATAATAATACTTGTCTCTATCTTCATGCGTTGCACGAGAAATGCATACTGACAATAATAAGCTTTTAATTGCATATACTTTTAAATATGTACACAGTACGAAATTAATTCTTTAAAATAAATAAATAAATAAATATATATATATATATATTATACAAACCCAAGTCATGAATAATGTTTTGACATAATATGGGAGGACAAATTGAACTCAAAATATTATAAATATTTTTAGAGCGTAGTACTAAATTTTTCTTTTAGTACCTGCCTTGTTATAAGGAATTGTAATTAGGAACAACAGTTCCTTTTGAATGCAAAAAATGGACGTACTTTTCTAGTTTAAGCAGGATCAATGTTGTAGGGTCGGCCATATGTAGTTTAAATCGAAAAAGAATTTTATTAATAGGTAATTTATCATTAGATCCTTAAAAGTCGATTAATGTTTCAAGGATATTTAGGTAGTTCAACATTTAGCATAAATTATTCGTGCTTTTATAATAATAATATTATATAAATAAACAGGTATATATATATATATATATATAACAAAAATGAACTGTAAGCATGATGTCTTATGCAAAATAAACTTAAAGCATGTCATCTATAGGATTAGAATATAATGTTGTTCAGTCGATCATAAAATGAAAACGCAGGCAAACTTTTAACATACAAATATAAACAAGATGCACTAAACAGGAAATTTGCTAAACAATATAGTCTATAAGCACATGATATATAAATAAAGCTTGAGGTGTAGAATCAAATAGAATATTGCTTAATTTTCTGATCATATATCGCAGCAAAATGATTAATAACAGTGAAGACTAATGCTTAATAAAAATTAGCATAAATGTAACGACCCGACCGATCGTTTTGGGAATTTAAGCTCCGTTCGGTGGCGTAAGGTCTTGAATGTTGATACCCAATTTTTCCTCAAATTATTTTCAAACTTGCATATAAGCTTTCAAAATCACTATTTAAAATAATAAGCATTTTCCCCCTATTTTCCCTATTTTACTAAATTATTCGCATGTTTATTCAATATTTCATATTTAAATAATTATTCATAAACTATGCTATAAATAATTTCAAAAATATTTTCCAGCTCAGTATATCGTTTATAATCATTTTCTAGCTGTTAAAATTTAATTATTTCATAAATTAGCCAATTGGGTGCCATTTAATTTCAATTGCAACAATTTTACGATCATAGCCCAATTGAACATTTTGTACTATTTTATTCAAAACTTACATATTCTTTGAACTTAATATTAGTTAATTACTGTGATTTTACCTATTTTTTACTCAATTTCGCTTTATACAATTATTAGCTATTTTTATTAATTAATTATATTTTTATGGGTATTTAGCTAGTAGCCATTTTTATTTTTAAATTTAGCCACATTTAAACCCCAAAATACCCAACCCAATTAACCCATAAACCCAGCCCAATCTTCAATCCATACCCAGCCCAACCCCTAATTAAATCTGAGTCGTTGATCAAATAAGATCAACGGCCCAGATCCCCCCTTTCCTAAAATATATCCCACCTAACCCCTCTCCCCGTCTCATTTCGAGACTCTTCACTCTCTCTCTTTGTCTCTTCTTCTCCCCTTCTCTCTAGAACCTTCTGGTTCTTTGTTTTCTCTGATGGCTCTTAGCTTGCCTCCGGCCACCTCCAGCCTCTCCCCTTTCGACCACCAGCCACCCTGACGCCTCTTTGCTCCGACTTACTTTGCCTCTGAGACCGCCATGGGTCTCCACCATACCCAACGACTACTGGAGCTCTGCCTGGGTTGAGTCCGGCCTTTCTCCGATGGGTTTTAACGCTGCCATGCCTTCCTCACCACAATCCATGAGTTTCACGGCAGGTTCTCCTGTTCTTACTCTGGTTCTTACGAAACCCTAATTTTGACTTGAACCTCTTGAATCTCTGTTATATTTAACGATTTTAAACTTGTTTCTTTATGTTTTACACTATTCTCAACTCGATCTTTAAGATTCATCAAGTTTAAAACGTTTTTGAGTATTTTTAGTTAGGGTTTTCTCTAAGTCTTTTCTATACTGGTTCAAACTGATTTCACTTGTATACTTGAGTTTTTCCCTTGCATATTTACTGATTCCACACTCTTACTGTTTTTAACATTGTTTTATGTTGAAAACCCTATTCTTCTTAGACTTCTATGTTCGTATCTTCATGATGGTTGGACTATTTGACTCCTACTGAGTTTTCTCTTCACTCTTAAGTCTATTCTCTTGCATATTGTGATGATTCTGTGATTGTTATCTCGCCTATGTTAAAACCCTAATTTCTCTATGTCTAGCATGACTCTCTCTGTGTAAGTTTCTGTACCTCGAACATGTTCCACTGAGTTTCTAAGGCCTAACCTACTCGTGTTATCTATATGTGATTGTTATGCATCTCTGAACTTGTCCATGCTATGTTTATTAACTTCTTTATATACGTGTTGAAATTTGGAGCATAAATCCTCTTGATTGACTCTGATTTCTTTATTGAATGATATGATTGAGAATATGAAAACTCTGCCTGTTTGTTTAGATTGATTGATTCACTTACCTTGTTCATTAATTTGCTCTATTTACTGAACTACTATGGCTTTCTGAATCTAGTCTTAATTGTTCATCCTATTATTCCTTCCTTTAAATCGAGTCTTGACTGATTTTACTTTGCTTTATGAAACTATGTGTTTTACTGTTGAATTCCAATCCCTTAATTTAAGGGAGTAATTTGTCTTGATTCTTCAGTTAATTGAGATTCCTTGTTACTTAACAGACCTTGATTGTTTCCTTATTTAAGTCTTGTGCTGACTTTATTTACCTTATATGGCTATGTGTTTTACCATTCTGAGTTTGAATCCCTTGACTTAAGGGAACTGGATATTTTCTTACACTGATTTGATTATGTCCTCTTTTTACCATTGTCCTTTACTACCTATTTGCAACTATAAATACTCTATGTCTTTCAATGACACAGACACACACACAGACTTGTTTTCTTCTCTCTTATCAGTACTACTCTAAGCTCTCTTGTGCTTTTCTCTCTTATTTTCTTTACTATACTATTGTTTGCTATTGGCCGGCTATAAGCCTAGGCCAATATTGTGCTCATACTTGGCTCTTTCATTCTATTTCTCTCTCTTGTTACTGGTATGTCCTGATTAATTTCCAAAGTTACAAACCAATGTGGCTATTACTATTTCAGTATGTTGTATTCCTAGTTGTTTTCTACCTATGCTTCTACTGTTCTACATGCAATTGATGCCCTGTTTTTCTTGATGATACTGGCCATGCTCAAACCTTTACCTGTTTATGATTAAGCCAGTATTTGTTGTGAGCTTTACTTGTTCTTGTATACATCTGTTAGGCCATTGCTATTCTTGTTCAGTATCATGTGTGAACCTTCCTATCCCTAGTTCCCTGAACTTTTCATCTGTCAATACTTGACATGCATGCTCATATGGCTGTTACTTGCTTTTAATTTCACCTATCACAACTGTCTTCTTTTACTGTCTCATGTTACTGTTCTAAACTTGGCCATTTCTTGGTCCCCTGAATCTCTTTGATTCTGTGTATTCATGCTTAGGGATTTCTCATAAGTCTCTGTATCTCTTGGTGTTATTAGGTGATCTATTTTCCTTTTTGTCTCATTATCCTTGTGTACAATCATGTATGGCTGAACTGTTGATTAATGTTTTTGTCTATTTTAAGTTAATCTTTCAAAAACTAACTCTCCAATTTTGAAAACTCTTTCTTAAACTATGAACTTTCCTCTCTTCCTTACACATTACACTACTCCTAGAAAATTAGGTTCTACCCCCTTCGTGTGAGCATTGCCTTGAGTACCCATGAGTACTCATGGAACTTTGACACACAAGGCTGGTAATTCCACACTGCACTTTGTTAAAATCTTGGCAATTTTCCTGGGTGCTGGTATTGGCCAGGGATCCATTGGGCCCTTTGGGAGCTTTGCCGCACCCAGGCCATTAAGGTTGTGGAATTCGAAAGGAGTGAGGCTGGGAGATTGGGCCTGGTTGAAGGTTCCCTATAGAATAACTTCTTTTTTTTTTTTTTCATTAATGTAATTTATTATTCAGGTTTGTAATAATTTGTAAACGAATAATTGGGGCTGGATAGTGAATTTGGGAGGGGTTATGCATGCTTAGCTTAGGTGATGGGTAGAAAACATGCTTATAGGACTTTATTTGTGCATTAGATAACTTGTATAGGACATGCATCTCACATAGTAGAAATCCCGTTTTAGGTCTTTCACTTTCAGCATGTTATTATCCTCATTTCATAATCCTGATCAGTTAATAACAAGCCTAATAAACTGTCATAAGGTCATTACTGCATTTCCATCTTAGAAACCATGTGTTAGGAATTTCTATGTGCATTAGATATCCTGTTGTTTAGGATCTCATACTTGTTTGAATTGCAAATTGTTAAAACGCTTAATTAGCATGTTTAATCTAATAAAATGCGGTTAGCCTACTTGAAACATTTTCTGCAAATATATTCTTTAAAATCAGAGTAAAAAAATACGCATGTTCACCTTTCGAGATAGTTAGGCAATGTATACGACGCCTAGGAAACTTTAGGCCGAACGCGATAAAATTAAACCAATTATGTTTAAGGCTAATTAACCTCTTTAACCTTTTGAACCCTCTTGCTCTCATTCTTGTTTTACCTTCCTGAGGTTCACTTTGTTTTACTAAAGCTCTGGCTCTATTTTAAAAACAGTCTTGAAATTATACATTTGTTTCCCTTAGGACTTTCTGAGTTTTGCAATGTTATGCTTTAAACTACTGGGTTTTCAAAGATACTTCACTCCACTCAAAATCATGCCATTTTGAACCCTTGCTCTGAATATTTAAAGCTACTGTATTTTTGGTACCACTTATTACTTCTTCACTGCAATTATCTTTAACTACCATATATGTTAAGCTATTGTATTTTGGGTCACTTATCACTATTTTCTTTACTTCAAAACCAGGCCTCAATAATTTTCGGCTATGTTTCCTGAAAGCTTTAAATCATTGTACTTCTGAATTTTACCACTCCCCCTAAACAACTGCATTTCTAAAAAATCAACTATTTCTATGAATTACTCCTTCATTAAGTTCTCCAAATCAGACTCCTCTTGCAACTCACTGTTTTACTCAAAACTCTTTTTTTAAAACTCCCATCTTTGAGACCTTAAATGTGCTTGAGACGTGCTACCTACGTGTTTACTTGTGGAGGGATATGTGAGCCCCGTATCTGCCCTTATGAGTTCCCCATATCTGTAGTCCTATTTGTTTTACATGTCGCTTAGAATTTTATCCTTTTAAACCTAGGAGTTCAGCCTAGTACTCACCTTGTAGGATTAGTAGTCCTAAATACCCTCCAGGACTTATAGAATGAGATGGGTAATAGCACGTAATAAGCATTCGTGGCCAACACACGCGTTTTAAATAACCTTCACGGGGTGGGAAGGGTAGAATACCAATATGATGATCGGTGCGCTAATACCACGTGTAGCCGCCTCTTCGAGGTGTGACATACCGGGTATTGCATTGATGTGATCCGTATTACTTTAAACCTAGGACAGTTCTTTTCAAATTCTTATTCTAATGCTTTCTCCAAAACTTTTAAAGATTTTCATGCTTTTTTGAAATCCCCTCTTTTATAAACCTTACTTGCTATTTGTTCACCGTCCAAATTCACAGAACTTCTTGGCTGGGACCCACAATTGTGGATCTTGAGGGGTGCCTAACACCTTCCCCTTGGGATAATTTCAAGCCCTTACCCAATCTCTGGTAATGCAAACTAGTTCATGAGTTATCAACTCTAGGTGCCCTAACGCACCATAAAAATCGTTAGGTGACGACTCTTCCTTAAACCCTTTCCTTTAAGGAGTTGTCCAAAATGTCATAAACACGATCTCTCCGTACCTGACCCATGCGTTAGAAAAAGGGGGCGCGACATTGAACAGCTCCACATTGTGTATATCGACCTGCGTGCGTGGTTGGATTCAGTTATCGGGTGATCCGGAGTCGAATTGGGAGGAAATTTCAATTTTTGAAGCTTAAGTGATGAAAGTTGACCGGAAGTTTGACTTTTGTGTAAACGGCCTTGGAATGAGTTTTGGTTAATGTCAGCAGCTTTGTATGATGATTTTGGACTTAGGTGCGTGTCCGGAACTGGTTTTGGAGGTCCGTAGAGCAATTTGAGGTAATTCAGCGAAAGTTAGAATTTCGGCGATTTCGGCCGATAGGTTAAATTTTGTGTCACGACCCAAATTTCCACCCTTTAGGCCGTGACTGCGCCTAACATTGAACCCGCTAGGCCAACCAACGTATGACTTGCAATAGCAGTTTAAAATCTATTTAATAAGAAATAAAATGCTAACCTTGCAACTTTAACTAAATCAACCATATACTGGGATAATAGTGGGAAACCGTTTAACCGTACATCAATAACATACCTTTCCCAACAATAATCTTTCCAACATCGATGATAAAAAAAATAACAAAACTTGAATGCGGAAAGGAGGAACATAACAAACACAAAAATAGCGTAAACTTCCCAAAACCGGGGTGTCACAATCTCACGGACTAACTACTGGAATACTAAATACAAGTCTGGAATGAAAGTACAACATTGTCTTGGAAATAAAGGAGAAATACAATGAAGCGGTAAAGGGAAGAAGCCTCGGGATCCACGAACGCCAGTGTATACCTCAAAGCTCTGTCGTGGACTGAAGGTATCTCCCTCATAATGCTCCACGGGGTCCGGTAGCAGGGTCTGCACAACACAACGAAGTGAAGTATAGTATCAGTACAACCGACCCCATGTACTGAGTAAGTGCCAAGCCTAACCCCGGCCGAAGTAGTGACGAGGCTAGACTTAGCATAATACGATCACATGTCCTAGTCTAAGCAGATATATGTACAAGAATTAACCGATAATGAAAACAAGTATGATCAAATAGAAGAGATATGGGAACAAATAGGGGAAAAGTATTAACGGGGCAACAATAATATTGGAACTTAAACAATAAAATAAGGTATGTGTACATGCTGGGGATACAGGAAAGACAACATCTAATTCACAACGGTACAGTGAGAATGCGGCTGGAAAGTAAAAACAGAAACCGAAGAAACAGCTATCAGTATACGGGAATCAATCAAATAACAGAGCACGGCATGTCCCCTCGTGCGTAATCTCAAATATCAAATCGGCACGGAATGTCCCCTCGTGCATATATCACAATATCACAACATCACAACACGACATGTCCCCTCGTGTGTATATAATAAATATCAATCGGCACGGCATGTCCCCTCGTGCATATATAACAATATCAACACTCGGTACGATATGTCCCCTCGTGCATAACAATAACATCACCCCTCTTCTTTACCAGAACAGTATAAATATCAATGGCAAGAAAATTTCAATATAATAGAAATACAAGGCAATAATGCTCAACGAGGGGGTTGATGAGTGGTGATTTTACCACTCATTTTAGCCTTTTCTCATTAGATTTTGTATTGTTAAATGATAACTTGAGGTCGTTTTTAGTGTGTAATTGCTCTATTTGCAGGAAAATGATGCCATGAAGTGGTTAAGGTCAAATTGGAGTGAAATTGAGCAAAA
>MDKH01110106.1:0-19336 GCA_005239495.1 Nicotiana undulata | reverse complement strand
CAATGACGAAAGTATCAAGATGAGGCCGAAATACGCTGTGCATCAGGTGCATGAAGGCTGTTGAGGTAATCCCTTACAACTGGGACAGAATCAACTGTAGGGGTGTCGGAAATATCATCGCAGGTGCGGGATTTCATTTAAAGCCCTGGGACTGCTCCTGCGATAGAAAGGTCGCACCTGCGGTTCCGCGCCTGCGGAGCCCAGGTCGCACCTGCGATCCCTTACCAGGACACTGGGAATTCTCACATGCGGCATAAGTTCTGCGCCCGCGTGCTCGCACCTGCGGAAATTCCATCGCAGGTGCGGAACACCTGATACAGGTCTGGTTCAGCACTTTGAAATTCCCAAACTTCCCGATAAGCATTCGAAACAACCCCGAGGCCCCCCGGGACCTCACCCAAAACCACCAACTGATCACAATACCCTATCCAAACTTGGTCGGGCCTTAAAACACCTCCCCTAACCTCAAAATATCAAAAAATGCATAGATTCAAGCCTAGGAACTTAGGAATTTTCAAGAACTCACTTCCGGCGTCAAACCACGTCTAAACTCGTTTGAATGACCTCAAATTTTGCACACAGGTCATAAATGACATTCCGGACTTGCTGTTGCTTTCGGAATTCCATTCCGAGTCCGATATCAAAATCTCACCTATCGGCCGAAATCACCGAAATTCTAACTTTCGCCAATTCAAGCCTAAATCTACGTCTGGCCTCAAAAACACATTCCGAACACGCTCCCAACCCCGAAATCACTCAACGGAGCTGACGGAGTCGACGAATTTCCATTCTGGATCCGTCTTCACACAGCTCCCGCTCCGGCCCAATTTCTAAGGTCAAAGCTCACCTTAAAGAACTATATGTCCAAAAACACTCCAATTTTTATCACTCAACGCTCCGACTCGTTCCATTAACCTAATAAGACAATGGAGGAACAGTTATCAGGGGATCGGGGCGCTAACTCTCCGAAACAACCGGCCAGGTCGTTACATTTTAAAAAATGGGAAGACTTCATCTTCTTCATATTTTCGAACCTCATAGCCCTAGGAGCGAATTTCTTCACCAAATATCATCCCCAAGTTGTTGGTAATCAATTCTAAACTTTACTCTTTCAATTACTCATTGTTTTTCATCACTTTTAAATAAAAAATAAGAATTTTCATGGTAAAAATTGAGAGTTTGGGTAGAATTAGGGAATTTTGTAAAAATCGAATCTTTACCTCGAATTGAGGTCAGATTTCGAAACTAATTATATATTTGGGTTCGTGGGTGAATGGGTAAACGTAATTTTGTCCGAACCCCAAGTTTAGACCATGCGGGCCCGGGCTCGGGTTTTCACTTTTTTGAGAAAACTTAGGAAAAAATTATAATTTTCAATAAAGTTAGTTCCTTTAGCATTAATTAATGATATTAAGTTAATTATGATTAGATTCGAGCAAGTTAGAGCAAGATTCTAAAGGAAAAGCTACGAAATTGAGGAGTGAGTGGCTACGAAATTGAGGTAAGTGCTTGGTTTAACCTTGACTTGAGGGAATAGGGATCCCCAACTTATTTGTTATGTTAATTTGCATGTGTGTGGTGTATAGGTGAGGTGACGAGTATCTATGCACCACCAAATTGTATGTTAAACATGATCCTTCCCCGTTTTCAATTTAATTGATTCGTGTCATAATTGTTTATGCTCATTATTTGTTTCTATGATTACTTGGGTTTGTAACTTTGTTGTTAAGTCTTGTTGTAATTATTTTGTAGGAGTATTGGTTATTTTCTTGGTTTCCTTGCGATACATAAAGGTTAAGCAGTTTGACATTGTTCGACGAAATACATATTTATGTTCCTGTTGGTTTCATGGTTGATATAATATTGATGAAGTTTATGAGAAAATACAGTGTCTTGTTTACAATTGTTGAGAGAAAAATATTGTGAAAGGCTTGGCCTGAGTTGTGAAATTTATAAATAAACTGATATGATATGTCTGGTGGGAGTGGGTTGCACGCCGCAACAAGGAGTGGGTGGACAGGTGGGATCGGGTTGCACGCCGCAACATGAGTAATAAGGGCGATATATTTAGGGAGGAGCAATAAGGGTGGACAGGTGGGAGCGGGTTGCACGCCGCAACAAGGAGCAATAGGGAGGACACTTATGTTTTACTGATTTTCAAAGAAAAACAAAGATTTGAAAAATCAAGGTCTGGAAATTTGGAGACTTATTTGAGAATTGGTTATAGCTGAGACCTGAAAAAGGTGACTGAGTTATTTTAATTGTTGTTGCAGTTATTATTATTTACTTGTTTTAGATTTCCTTCTTGCTTTATTATTTAGTATTGGCACATGTTATATTGTTAATGCCCCGTTGTAGCCTCGTCACTACTTCGTCGAGGTTAGGCTCGACACTTACTCAGTACATGGGGTCGGTTGTACTTATACTACACCCTGCACTCTTTTGTGCAGATCTAGGTACCGGCCAACAGTAGGGATACTGAGCATCTATCTTTTTTTTCCGGAGACACGAGGTATATCTGCCGGCGTTCGTAGATCCGGAGAGTCTTCTCTATATTATTTAGACTATTGTTTTATTTTATTCAAAATAGTTGTACATTATTTCTTGAGCCAAGTATTTGTAGTATTCTTTAATAGTTCGTGAATTGTGACACCAGACCCTGAGGAAGTTTTTGAGTTATTTATATAATTAGTTCGTGGCTCGGTTTATTTAATTGTTTATTATTTTATATTTGGAAACATTTGTTGGGAATCATTATATTAAGTTTAGTTTACATTTTTTTTTTGTGTTTAAGTAAATAATCAAAGGAAAATAGCTAATCGAATTCTAACATTGGCTTGCCTAGCAAGTGTGATATTGGACGTCATCACGATCCCTAAGGTTGGGAATTTGGGTCGTGCACCCAGTCCGATTTAGGCTAGTTAAATCCCATTTTGTTTAATTAATTTTAAAATCTGACTAATTTTAATTAAATCCTAAATTAACACTAAATTATCTCAGATTATAAAATTACACTAATT
This sequence comes from Nicotiana undulata, assembly GCA_005239495.1. Lineage (NCBI taxonomy): Eukaryota > Viridiplantae > Streptophyta > Magnoliopsida > Solanales > Solanaceae > Nicotiana > Nicotiana undulata. The sequence goes on along the minus strand of MDKH01110106.1, from coordinate 16,316 downwards.
ATCTATTTGTATTATTTTCACAATTAGTCAACTTAAGTTTTAAAAAGAAAAAAAAATTACTAGTTTTAACATTGAAACTAAAAATGAGAAACATAATCAATTTTTGTGATTTCTTTTTAATTATATAATTAAACTATGTAATTAAGTATTAAATTAAATTAAAAACCTAATAATGCAATATGATGAGGATTTAAATATTTTTTGTTAGTTTTCATAACTTAAAAAAAACAAAAAATGCAACTAAAAATGCAAATAATCTCAAATAATTGCAAAAAATCTAAAAATAAGTAGGACTAATTTATTTATTAATTTCGTAGGAATATTTTTATATAGAGTAAAAATTACATGCTCACAGCTGCTACTCTTTGCTCGAAAATACAAAGAGTTTTCAAGCGAAGACAAAGTGAGCAGTCATGAATTTTACCCGTTTTGATACTCCAAGTGAATCGTTTTGAAAAAGTTTGACCGAACTTTGCTTCAAAGGTTGCCTACATATCCTTGGCTATAAAGGAATCGGGTCAGTCTAGTTCTAGAAGTTTTGGTTGCTGGGACTATCGGAAAACATTGATTTCACTGTTGTTGCTACTGTTACTGCTGTTACTGCTACTGAACTCCTTATTACACCTAAGTCAAAATGAAGAAAACTAACTAAGCCTATCAGCTACGAGTTACAAGATTCTTATCTGTGAATTTTTCGAAGCTTGGTCTTGAGTCTTGGCTAGTTTTTTATGCAGACTTTGATCCGGATCTTGATGCTCGTTAGTTGCATGTGCTGGTTCAATCGGCTTCATCTTTTCGGATTAAGACGGGACATGCACACTAGTGACTTCAATCTTGTCTTGAGTAGCGCACATATTTTCCTCTACTGTACTTTGGGTTCAACTTTTCTTTTCATTTTTTTCTTCTTTTCTTTCATTCTAGATTAAGACTTCTTCTTTTGGTCTTTTCGAACCCAGTGCTTTAAGATATAACCTGCTCAGAAATCAAAACAAGTGAACAAAATTTTTTGCCCCAGTTTTCACTAGAAAAACTTCGTGAGTTATTGTAACAAAATTCTATACTACTTCATTATTGAAAGCAATAAAAGAGGGGGGGAATGGTGTGCACGAAATAAATGTAGACTAGGGAATGAAAAACCTATGTCTAAAAGTGAAATCGATTTGGGATTGGAGACCGTATATTAGGAAAACGACCAGGTTATGCTGGTATCCTACGTTGGTAAGTCATCAAGTTATGCTGGCATCAACTAGGGAGTGGGACCCTATGTTGGGAAGTCATCAGGTTATGTTGGCATCAACTAGGAAGTGGGACTCTATGTTAGAAAGTCATCGGGTTATGTTGGCATCAATTAGGGAGTGTGACCATATGTTGGAAAGTCATCAAGTTATGCTGGCACCAACTAGGGATTGGGACCCTATGTTGGAAAGTCATCACGTTATGCTGGCATCAACTAAGGAGTGGGGCCCTATGTTGGAAAGTCATCAGGTTATGCTAGCATCAACTAGGGAGTGAAACCCTATGTTGGATAGTCATCAGGTTATGCTGACATCAACTAGGGAGTGAGACCCTATGTTGGAAAGTCATCAGGTTATGTTGGCATTAACTATGGAGTGGGACCCTATGTTGGAAAGTCATCAGGTTATGATGGAATCAACTTGGGAGTGGGACCCGATGTTGGAAAGTCATCAGGTTATGCTGGCATCAACTAGGGAGTGTGACCATATGTTGGAAAAGGCGCAACTAGGGATTGGAGGCTTATACTATATTAATTATGAATTATTTTCAACATCATTTCTTCTTTTCTTCCTTTATTTTCAGAGGATAAGTGAATTTGGAAGGATCTTTAGAGGAAACTTCCCTTTTGAAGTTGTTGCAAAGCTGTTTTTAGCCCTTGCGTAGCTTCCTTTTGGTTTTCCCTACTTCTTGCAAGGTTGCTTTCGGGTTGCACCTGTTTTCCTGTTTTCTTCAACCAAGAACAATTTTTCAGTTTGAAATGGTTGTTGGTTTTGTGGCCTTGATTATTTTGGTCACTCGATCTCGGCCCGTCTTTTGGACGAAGATCTCAACTGCTTGGTGGCTCGCTAGGGATTGGTTTCATTTCTAACCCTAGAGATATCGACTTCTCCCAAAATTTTACCAGGACGGTTAATCACGCGGGACAACCTTCTTTATCTTTATTTTTCCTTTGTGGAATTTTGACTTTGATCCCTTTCCTTTCAGGAATTCTTGATTTTAGAATATCATCCATCATGGCCAATCGAGGTTGACTTGATGCACCTGCCGGGGTTGGGCGCTTTTTGCGTACTAGCTCGTATCAAATGAGAACCTTATAAATAGGTCTTGCCATCCTTTCTTTGTCTCAATTTAGAATAGAATTAGACCTAAAGGGATTGAAAGAAAAACAAACAACGTAATGACAAATGAATTTAGATAAGAGGTATCCCTTTTAGGGAACGGAAAGGACTTATTTGGAGTGTGTGCGGACTTCAATGAACATGACCTGCTTCTTGGAATGGATGCCCGATCTATGCGAACTGTCTAACTATCAGAAATCCATCATGAATTATACCTCAAGATTGAGAAACCTTTACCAGGACTGTGTCCATGTCACTGATCAATTATCCTCTTTTCGATCAGTGGTGCCCTTTGCGGGTTTTCACCAGCTAACCTCTCTCATTTCTCTTCTCACCATCTCTTTATAGTGCTCTTTGCGAGATTTCACTAACGAGACTCTCTTATTTTTGATTTCTCTACTCACCATCGCCTCACGGTGCCCTGTGGGTTTTCACTGATAAGATCTCTTATTTTATTTCTCTCATTTGGTAGTATCAGATCGAAGTAACTGTATACTTCAATTTTGGACATTTTTAACGATTGATCAGAAGCACTTGAACAGGATTTGGGTAAAAAGAATTTGAATTAAATTACAACTTTGGAACCTTTAAGGCGAAAGTATCGTCGAACCGTTATAAATTCTTCCCCAGTTTCATCTTCGAGGGAATTTGGATTTTTATTTTTGTGTGACTGAACCCCAGAGTGAGGCTCCTTACGTATCCTTTCGAAATCAAGTCAAACGTAATTCAAGGAAACATATTGTTGTTGTTTTGATTTTTGATTTTTGATTGATCATTATTTTTTTTATTAAACTTTGGTTCCAAAGAGGGTGATGAAAGAAGAGTAACCGGCTCAAAGGGTTTACAAAAGTTGATAGTGTTTGGGTAGCGAGAATGAAAGCCTTCGTCATACCAATCGGAGAGTATCAAGACCGCAAAAGGGGTTAAACATAATACTTTTTGATTGCATCTGCATTGATAGCGATTTCGGGGTCATTTCTTTCAATATCTCCAAAGCACAATGCCCATTTTGGCAGCAGTTTTCTTATAATGTATGGACCTTTCCAATTAGGAGCGAACTTTCCTTTTGCTTCCTCGTGATGCGGGAGAATACGTCTTAAAACGAGTTTCCCCACTTCAAAGTTTCTAGGTTGCACTTTCTTGTTTTAGGCACGGGCCATTCTTTGTTGATGGAACTGCCCGTGACAACGACCATCCAATTTTCATCAATCATAGTTAACTGTTCCAACCGGATTTCGGCCCATTGACATCCTCGATTTGAGCCTCAATGATGATCCGAAGAGAGGGACTTTCGACTTTCACAGGTATTAGGGCTTCAGTGCCATAAACCTATAAGTAAGGCGTAGCCCCGACTGATGTGCGCGCGATTTGGAGATATCCCAATAATGCAAAAGGCAGCTTCTCATGCTATTACCTGGCACTTTGGATCATTTTCCTAAGAATCTTCTTGATGTTTTTATCTGTCGCTTCAACGACACCATTGGCTTTAGGTCGGTAAGGGGTGGAATTACGATGCATAATTTTAAATTGTTCGCATACCTCCCTCATCAGTGGTTGTTCAAATTCGTAGCATTGTCGGTAATGATAGTTTTTGGAATACCAAAACGACAAATAATGTTGGAACGTACGAAGTCCACCACTGCCTTCTTTGTGACGGCTTTGAAAGTGACCGCTTCAACCTATTTCGTGAAGTAATCAATTGCAACCAAGATGAATTTGTGCCCATTTGAGGCTTTCGACTCGATCGGCCTAATGACATATATACCCCAAGCAACAAACGACAAAGATGATATCATAGAATGCAACTCTGAGGGCGGTGCATGAATCAGGTCACCGTGTATCTGACACTGATAGCACTTCCGAACAAAACTGAAGCAATCATTTTCAATGGTCATCCGGTAATAACCTGCCCGCAGGTTTTTCTTTGCAAGGACATATCCATTCATGTGGGGTCTTCATACTCTTGAATGCACTTCGTTCATGATCTTTTCAGCTTCTTTGGCATCTACACATCTTAAGAGTTTCATATCTGGAGTCCTCTTATATAACACTTCTCCGCTTAAGAAAAAACTGCTGGCAAGCCTTCTAATGGTTCTCTTTTGGTCTCCATTGGCCTGCTTAGGGTATTCTTTTGTTTCAAGAATCTTTTAATATCATGATACCATGGATGGACATCGGGTTCTACTTCAACCGTGTTGCAATAGCCATGTTTCTCTTGGACTTGAATTTCTAACGGGTCAATATGGACATTGCCCGGATATGGCAGCATTGCAGCTAAGGTAGCTAATGCACCAACTAACTCATTGTGGATTCGGGGAATATACATGAATTCAATGGATTTGAACTATTTACTAAGATATTCCAGATGTTATTTATATGGGATGAGTTTGACGTCTCGAGTTTCCTATTCACCTTGTGCCTGTCGAATGATCAAATCAGAGTCTCCCATGATTAATAATTCTTCCACGTCTAGATCAATTGACATGTTCATGCCCATGATGCAAGCTTCATATTCAGCAGTGTTATTTGTACAGAAGAACCGAAGGCGGGATGTAGCCGGATAGTGCTGACCTGTAGGCGAAATCATAATTGGCCCAATCCCAACATCCTTTGCATTTACAACTCCATCGAAGAACATTTTCCAAGTCTTAGTGTATTCTAGGATTACTTCAACTGAGTTTACTTTCTCATCCAGGAAATAAGTGTTTAGGGGTTGGTATTCATCATCAACCGGGTTCTCAGCTAAATGATCATCCAAGGCTTGTGCTTTCATGGCCGTAGTTTTGACATAGACAATGTCGAACTCTGTGACCAAGATTTTCCATTTGGCTAAACTTCCCGTGGGCATTTGTTTTTGGAATATATATTTTAGAGGGTCCAATCTGGTTATGAGATATGCGGTATCAGCCAACAAATAATGTCTAAGCTTTTGAGCAACCCAAGTTAAAGCACAAGAGGTTCTTTCTAGGAGAGTGTACTTGGCTTCATAACCAGTAAATTTCTTGCTCAGATAGTAGATGGTTTGCTCTTTCTTCCCCGTTGGATCATGTTTCCCAAGGACACATCCAAAAGAATTCTCTAGGACTGTCAAGTATAAGAGCAAAGGTCTTCCAGGCTCAGCGGAACCAATACCGGCAGATTTGACAAATATTCTTTGATCTTGTCAAAAGCCTCTTGACACTTATACATCCATTTAATTGTCGTGTCTTTCTTTAGAAGTTTAAATATGGGCTCACATGTGGTAATAAGCTGAGTGATGAACCTACTGATGTAATTCCAGCTTCCCAGCAAACTCATGACCTTGTTCTTAGTTTTCGGAGGTGGCAGATCTCAGATAGATTTTATCTTTGTTGGATCTAACTAATACCTCTTCGACTGACTATAAACCCCAAGAGTTTCCTAGATTGGACCCCAAATGAACATTTAGCAGGGTTCAATTTCAAGTCATACCTGCACAGACGCTCAAAGAATTTTCTCAGGTCTAGCACATGGCCTTCTTGTGTTATGTATTTAATGATTACGTCATCAACATACACCTCAATGTTTTGGTGCATCATGTCATGGAAGATGGCGTTTATGGCTCTCATGTAAGTTGCCCTGGCGTTTTTCAAACCGAATGGCATGACCTTGTAACAGTAGGTTCCCCATGGTGTGGTGAAGGCTGTCTTTTCTTCATCTTCTTCGTCCATCAGGAACTGGTGATACCCAACATAACAATCCACAAAAGACTGCATTTCATGTTTGGTACAATTGTCGACAAGGATGTGGATGTATGGTAACGAGAAGTTCTCCTTGGGACTTGATTTGTTCAAATCCCTGTAGTCAACACATACTCGGATCTTCCCGTCGTTCTTTGGTACAAGGACTACATTGGCCAACCATGTGGTGTATCGGACTACTCGAATCACACCAACTTTTAATTATTTTGCAGCCTCTTCTTTAATCTTGTCTTTGATGTTTGTTTTGAATTTTTTTTTGCTTTTGTTGGATAGGTGGAAAACTTGGATATGTTGGAAATTTTTGTACCACAAGATCGATACTTAGTCCTGGCATATCATCGTAGGACCATGCAAACACGTCTTTAAATTCAAATAAGAGTTGAATCAACGCATCTCTAGTTTTTTTGTCGGCGTGGATGCTTATCATGGTCTCCCTGACTTCTTCTGAATTGCCCAAATTTAGTGGCTCGGTTTCAATTAGGTTTGGCTTAGGATTATTCTCGAATTGTTCCAATTCTCGATTTTTTTAAAACTTTCTCTTCATCATATACGGGTTCTTGATTCATTATTTCGTAGTTAGACAACGTTTTGGGATCTGGGCATGAAGTCCGGAAGCATGTCATGTTATTTAGGTCCGCATTATTAGAACTGAAAAGAGAAAGATAAGAAAAACAACAAAATTAGAAAGAATAATAGGAAAAGATTCATAGACGAGGAAATATTGATTTCATTTCATTGAATTTTAAGATATGAGGGTTTACATTGGAATTTAAAAGACAACAAAGATAAAAACAAAGCTAAAAACATTCGAGTTACACCTTGAAATAACTCAGAATGCAGAAAACGTGGCAAGACTGAACAACCGGGATTCTCCCCTAATTGGGAATGGAGTAGCCTTCCAGTTTTGCAGTTTAGCATTGGTCCCCATGTATTGCACCTCAGCAGTGCTCTAGCCTTCGCCTAGTTAGACTATGTGGACTTCGTAGACCATTTGCCTCATTTCTTCATAGATATCCTCAATGTCATCGGTCGTGAAGGCCTCTTCTTTCTCTTCTATATACCTTGGCTTAACAAATGATCTGGCTAGGTGCAGGATAGGCTGAGGCAGGACCCACCCATTTTTCTTACGTATATCAACCCATTTTTCGTCGGCATCGGTAGCCTGGAAACCTATTCCAAAGAATTTCCACTTGGCAGCCAAGTTGACAAGCTCTGTGACGCCGTGTAAGGATACCCCGAGCCCTTTCCCAGGCTTGTACCCATGTTTGATTATTTCATTGGCGACCATGATTGATGCGTTTGATAAACAAGGTTGAGGACATGGGGTTCCCTATTCACACTGGTTGGTGAGCACAACTTCAAAGGCTTAGTAGACGATGTGCTCGCTTCCCTGTCTTGCCTCGAGATATGGGACTGACGGGTCCCTGTAGATTGACTATTCATCTTCTCCATGGACAACATTTATTGATTCTCATGTTCGAATTTGAAAATCTGATGGAGATTAAAGGGCACGACTCATGAATCATTTATACAAGGTCTCCCTAATAGAAAGTTATAGGAAGTGTCCATATCTAGAACTTGGATTGTTACTTCAAAATCTACGGGGCCAGTGGTTAGAATTAAGTCAATCTCCCCTATCGTGTCCCTCTTGACGCCCTCGAAAGCACACACGCAAACATTGTTCGGTCTGATCCTTTCAGTCCCAATATCCATCCTTTGTAATGTTGACAGAAAGCAAATATCGACTCCAGATCTGCCGTCCAACATAGCCCTTTTCACATAATATCCCTCACACTTGACAGTCAAGTGAAGGGCCTTATTGTGGGTGGCTCCTTTGGGAGACAAGTCATCTCAGCTGAATGAGATTCGGTTGACCTCAAAAAGTTGCTCTTTCATTCGTTTTAACTGTTCAACCGTGGTCTCAATTGGAACATACACCTCATTTAGTGTCTTTAGAAGCACCTTCTGATGTTCGTTTGAGCTCATCAGTAGAGAAAAAAGTGAAACCTGGGAGGGAGCCTTTTGAAGTTCATCAATTATAGCATACTCTGAGGTTTTCATCTTCCGGAAGAATTCCTCTGCTTCTTCAGCAGTAACAGGAGTTTTGAGGGGGAACTGCTTCTGCTTGGTTTTGTTCAATTCCTCTGGGTTATGATACTTCCCAGATTGGTTTGTTTCATTTACTTCCCTTTTAACTTCCTTCCCTTTATATGTGACCACTGTCTGATTGTAGTTCCAAGGAATGGCAGTAGTGTCTCTTATGAGATCTTGTGGTACGCGACTAATGATCAAAAGCTCATCTAGCCTAGGTTGAATGACTGGCCTCCGTGCCACGTATGTCCCTTTTGGAACATATATTTTTGGCATATTTGGCATGATTTTCCTTTGCTCCAACCTCTTGGGAGGGCTTAACGTGAGTTGTCCCTTCTTGGGGGCTCTTGGGACGTAAAGAATGGCCTCTTTGGCAAGTGTTGCCCCTATCTTTGCTTCCCCTTTCTTTTCTTCATTTTGAGGAGTGGAATTTATCTTTTTCTCATCCCTGACTTGTTTTTTCACTCTTTTAGGTTTCTTCTATGTATCAGCGATGGCAATAATAGCTTTGAATGCAGGGTCGAATTGTTTATCTTCACAAATCATCCCGATGACTGACCCATTTTTGTGAGCCGATAACGGGTTATTGATTACATTAGGGAATTCATCGTCCCTTAACACTACCTGCTTCTGTTCGATCAAGTTCTCGACCGCTCTCTTAAGGGTCCAACAATCTTCGCTGTCATGCCCTTCCGCCCAGAGTGATAAACGCATCTAGTACCCGGCCTGTAGGATGGAGATTCTGAATTCTGTCTGTTGGGAGGTACATGCTGCAACTGGACCATTTGGACTAATTTTGGGAAGAGGCTAGAATATGAGTCACCAATTGGTGTGAAGTCGGTCTTTATGGGTAGTTCACGGGGATGAGTGTTATATTGGTAATTATTCTGTGGTGGACAGGGATTATACGTGGCTTGGTGATAAGGGTTGTTTCTTGGAGGTGGAGCTCTGTTCTGATTGTAATGTTGTTGTGGCTGAGTGTATGGCTGGGCGTTCATTAGTACATAGGGATGAGAGGCCATAGCGTAGGCTGCATCCTGGTGAGGGTAATAATGATGCTGGGCCCTGGAAGGTGGACCAGAATAATCCCGGAATCGCTGAGAGCTTCTTAAGCTCGAAGCCATCATGGCTCCTTCTTCTTTTTTCTTCCGTCTTGCTAACCCTCCCGAGTCGCTCTGAATGGGTTGGGAAGTGGATCTTAGAGCTGATTGACTTAAGATGCAACATGTTTTTAGGCTGTTTTCTACCATTTCTCCTATTTTGATGGCCTCCGCGAATGCCTTGCCCATGAAAAACATCATGTTTTGAAAATAATCAGCCTCTTGGGCTTGTAAGAAGAAACTGACAATCTATGCCTCATCCATCGGGAGTTTTACCCTCGCCGCTTGTTCACGCCATTTGATAGCGTATTCCCGGAAGCTTTCCGAGGCTTTGTTTTTTAGGTTGGACAAAGAATTTCTGTCCAGAGCTATGTCCACATTGTATTGGAACTGCCTTACAAGTTCTCGGTCCAGGTCATCCCATATGTATCAATGGGAGATGTCTTGGTCTATATATCATTCAGAAGCAATTCCGGTGAGGCTTTCTCCAAAGTAGGCCATTAACAATTCCTCTTTTCCACCAGCACCCCTCAACTGGTTACAATATCGCTTTAAGTGAGCAATAGGGTCTCCATGACCTTTATATCTTTCGAAATTTGGCGTCTTAAAGCCCACAGGTAAATTCACGTCAGGGAACATGCACATATCAACATATGTCACGCTCTTTTGGCCACTCATACCCTGTATATTCTTGAGGCTTTGCTCGATGCTTTTCATTTTTCATGCTATCTTCTCTTGTTCATGATTCCTCACAACTCTCTCGTATTCTACGGGAGATTCAAATTGTGGGTGCTGAGTATAGGAATTTGGGGTGACCCGAGCGCTGTCCAATTGGAATTGGGTAGCTTGGAAAGTGAAGGTGGATGGTTCAAAGCTTGGTCGAAGCAGTGTTGGTTATGCCATGCAAGTGGTTGGTGGTGCTGTGAACATAGTAGATGGTATTCCTGAAGATGGTGCCTGGGGGCGAACCTCAGAAGGCATATCAGTGAAGTTGGTTGACATGGTGGGGTATCCAAATGGAAGGAACGAGTTAGTTACTCCAATAGGACATTGGTAGTTCCTCCCGTCCTTGGGATTAAATCAGGGATTTGAGGGATAGTACTGGGTGGCTCCCTGTCATTGGACCATGCATCCCACATTTCTAGCATGCGACATTTTAGCCTTCTATTCTCCTTAGCAGTTACTAACTCTGGATGTGGGATAACCGATGCAGGGCTATCTTCGGTCTCAACGATAGTTAGATAATTCTTTGAGGCCATGGTGATACTTCCTTTAGATCTCGTGAAATAAGGGTGTGAAGCCAGATTACCACCACAAAACCATCCACCTAAAAATAGAACTTGTTCTTTAAAAGCATACCAACAAACCAATTAGTTCGAGACATTTAGCACATAAGGAATCGCATATTGGGGGGATGCAATGCACCTAAACAACTAAACATTTTTCTAAGATGTTTTGCGACGGCTGTGTGTTTCATCCCAGCTTTATTGTCTCTCTCTCTTATGCTTTCTTAGTTACTTTCTTTAGGGTTATGATCAAATCCTATGTGGATTACCTATGTATCATGACGCCGCATGAATTAGATCATTATGTAGTTCAGGGGATAAGTATGAAGTAACAAAGTGCACTTTTTATTTCATTAGTAAAAACATCTCTTTTTGGTTTTTCATTACATGGAATTTAGGTATTGACAACTATAAAGGAAAAACAATACAGACTCAAAACAACGACAAAACAATTTAAAACTCTAGAAAGTAGTAAAGTACATACTCGAAAACTGGATAATCAAAAGTACATGAGAGCCTCTACTGGTCTTCTTGGAGCCTGTGGGGCATTGGCTGGTCTTTGTGCGGGCCTTCGCGCAATGTCTTCTTGAAGACGGTCCAAGTCATCCATCACCTGGTGGACGAAGGTCATCATAGAAGCGAAAAACATGGACCTAGTCATGTCTTCACACTCGTGACATTTCATCACTACATAGTCAACTATTTCCTTAATCCTAGTTCTGATGACTCCTTTCTCTTGAAGCAGACGCCCAATCTGATGTGCCCGGGCTTCCAACAGTTGTGTTGTTTTGGTCCTGTATGAGTTGCATGCTTTCTTCTAGTTGGAAAATTAGTGCGTAGCAGTGCTTTTTTTCTGTCTTAAAATCTTTGGTTTGCTGGACCATTTTATTTCCCAGGGCAAACAACTTTTCCTTTAGAATTGTTATTTCTTTTCCATATATTTGTCTCAAATGGTGGGCATGTTCTTCTGTTCCCTTAGCTAGTTTTGTTTGAGCATCTAGCAAATCCCTTTCAGTTTTTATCAAGTCAGCTGCATAGTCGTGGACCTTTGTTCTTAAGTTGTTGATGATCTTTTCATCTCTCTCGCTTCTTACAGGCGCTTCGGCGGCTATCCTCATATTCTGGAGTTGGGCTCAGAGTGCCTCGTTCTCTCGGGTTAGCTTTCTCTTTTCACCTTCAGCTACCTGCGCCTACAAATCGTATTCAAATGCGTGGTTTCTCAATTTTTCCTCCAAGGCATGTATAGTGGCTTGATATTTCTTTTCTTTTTCTCCGCAGGCCAATCGTTCTTGGATTTTGTCATCAAAATCTTGAACAAGTGGTCTCTTGGCAGGCCTTTCTGGCTCGGGCTCTGGTTCCTCATACAATGCAATTCCTTTTTTCTAACCATGAGGCATAGCCCGGATCTACCTCGCCTTTGGCAAGATTAGGTACTTGGGTATCCTCTTTCAAGTATCTGCACCCATTCCATATATGTTGAATTAAAGCTTTGGGAAGTGGGGATTCGGGATGTAGCTCATTAACTTGGACACTCAAGTCTTCATCTTCCGGCACTAGTTGATATCTTCCTAATTGCCTTAGAACCCTTTGGTGTGCATAAGGTTGGACACTTCTCAAGTCCATAAATAGCAAATAATTCTTTGTGGCTGACATATATATAATTTCCCTCACCGGGAGCCATCCTAAAGTCCACTCAATCTGATTTTTCTTTAAAGCTCTCAAGTGGGTGATCTAAGCTTCAACCCCTTCAGGGGAGTTGTAATATTTCACTATTTCTTCATATCTTTCAATGAAGTTGCTCTTTCTTGGACCGTAGTTCATAAATTTTGGATGATGGCGAAGGTGTTCAATTGGCCATATCTGCAAAAGAATGTTGCAACCTTCGAAGAATGTCGCCTCCGACTTATACCGTGTTAATGCCCGATAGATATCCAACAATAGTAGTGGAGAGAGTGTGTGATCTTCCTTGGAGGTTAGGACTTGTGCAATTCTAGCCATATGGATATCAATTGTCCCATTTTCATTTGGGAAGGCCATGACACCTAGAAATACCACTATGAAGGCAAAACGACGGTGAATTTTCCAAGTATCTTTGCTTTGTTTGTTGTTCAACCCTTTTTCATGCGTTTCAAACCCCTCTAGATGCCCATACCTAGAGTATAGGAAGTAGAATGAGCAGCACCCTTCGCTCACACAGTTCTTTCTTATTTGCTTACTGATGTTCATGATATCAAAGAAATGGCGCACTAACATAGGCCTCGGGAAGATAAGTTGTTGATTTCTCAAACCCCGACCAAAACCCGTATACCCCGCTATTTCCTCTAAGGTGGGAGTGAGCTCGAAATCTGAGAAGCGGGAGACATTACGGACGGGATCCCAAAAGGTCACTAAAGCCTTGATTAGATCATTTCGTGGCTTAACTTTCATGATATCGGTGAGAGCACCCAGATGTTCAACTACCTAGTCTTGACCCTCTTTGTCTAGATCATACTACCACATTTGGAGCTGTAGTGGAGCTTACTCTACGACATTCAATGGTGGATGCTGGACGGTATTCATTTTGTACCTTTGAACGGGTAGGGTTAAGGTTGACTCTAATTTTGAATGACAAGACCAGCAGACTCTTTTTGCAAGAACCAATGTATAATTATTTTTTTTTAATAGTTTTTTTAAAGAAAAATCACGTAAAGACGACTATTTATGCAACATCGACCAGAACGGTCTTTTTTTTGCGACAGTGGTCCCTTCTTACTTTTGAATAAAGTTTTGAGGCCGAAGTAAGGCACTTTTCTGGGAAATTGATGATTTATGGATAGACACATCCGTTCTTAGAAAAAATAGCCCATTCGACAATGTAAGGTGTTCTAAGGCTATTCCGACAATAACGACGCAAGACTTAACCGAAGCTTGGTCGGTTGTTTTTACCAAATGACATACTTTAATTATTTGTTTGGAAAAAATGGGGTCGGTACCAATGATGTTTGCCTGCGTACATCACATCCGGTGAGAATCAGACACTCGACCAGATATGACATAATAAGAAAAATATGATATTGACTCACTTACATTTTTTTTGAAATACATATTCTTTTTCTCTCTTTCTTTTTTTCCAAAATTTTTGGCAGAGTTTCGAGGCATTTTCAAATACAGGGATTTTTAAACCAGAGTGAATTTTCTAGTCTACCTCACTCTTTATTTTTCTGTTGTTTTCTTTTTCTTAACCGGTCAACAAACAAGCCGAAATAAATAAATACACAGGTAGCAGGTAAGATATATCAGGATGATTTTTTATTTTGGGTACACCTGTCCTGGACGGACCCAACCCCTTTGTTGAGTCCCCTAAGTCAAACGCACATGATGCAAATAAGTGTTCATACTAGGGATCCAACATGAGGTTTTGTTATTCCAGGTTTAAACCTGGGGATGTATTCTAGACATGTCTTACCCAAGCAGACAACTTGATCTGAGGTAGGAGCGACGTACCGGGAACACGAAAGTCTACCCGGCCCAATGGATGATCCATCCTCGTTCTATTTGTTACGACCTCTAAAGGCAGACCACGCGAACATGTGCACCATCTTTTTTAGAAGACTCAGAAGGAAGGCGTAAGAAAGCAGTTTAATACTATTCAAATAATATCAAAGTGGTAAATGAGTAGCAATTAGCATATCAGGCCCACAAAATAATAATATCACAATTAATAAAGCCAAGTAAAAATCATATTAAAAAGCTCGAATTCTGGAACCCTGAACCAGAGATTCTGGGTTCGATCCCCAGCTGTCACGACCCAAAACCGGTCCAGGTCGTGATGGCACCTAACGGTGGCGTTAGGCAAGCCAACGAACAACAACAACTATGAAAGTGCGGAATGCAATGATCACATGGGGTAAGGCCGTAGAAACAAGCTGAACCACAGCTAGGCCCAAAGCATATACAACCCCGATAACTACAATAAGTGTGTGCCAGGACTAGTGTCACAGTGTCAACGGGCGGCTACATAGATACAACTGTAGAAAATACATATACAAAATATACAAGCCGCAGTCTGGAACAAAAGACTGAGCAAAAAGGAAACTAGAAGGCTCCAGAAGTGCTGTCAGGGGAACGCCAAGAAGACAGCTCACCGTCTAGAGCGACGCCGCGGTCAGTATCTATCAACAGGCGGACGACCGGACGGACCAGCCTCAGTACCTGCACAGTCAAGTGCAGAAAAGAAGGAAAGTGCAGCATGAGTACATATAAACAAATATGTACCCAGTGAGTATCCCGTCTAAACTCGTAAAGAGTAGTGACGAGAGGTAGAATACATACTCACTAAGGTCCGGTACATAATGAAACAAAACACATGCTGAGCAATGAATCATGTGAGACAGCGGCTTCGAGCTCCTCAGTAGTTGTTTTGATATGCTTCTCTTCTTCTGGCTCCTAAATGACATCGGGTTTGGAATCTGTATGTTTTGATGTTGTCTCTGTGGTAATTTGGTTCACCTTCTCGTGGCTACCTTCTTCCGTACCTGTTTGGGTAATTGTTTCTTTCGTACCTGTTTGGGTGGTTTCCTTGTCTTTTGATTCTTCCGCTACCTCTTTTTTGTTAGAGTGTGCTACTGAATTTATATTCCTTGAGGTCTGTTGATCACCTCGAATCTGTTGAATTCCCCAGTTGGAAGGGAATTTAATTACCTGATGTAAAGTAGATGGTATTGCTTCCATGTCATGGATCCATGGTCTCCCCATGATTACATCGTAAGCCATATCGGTATCAATGACTTGGAATTTCGTATTTTTGTTTACTCCTTCTGCATAGGTACTAAGCTCAGTTTCTCCTTTTGTTATGACTGTAGCGTTGTCAAACCCAGATAAGGCTCGTGCTCTTGGGATTATTCGATCCTCCATTAGCATTTCTTCCACAGCTCTCAACAAAATGATATTGACTGAGCTACCTGGATCAATCAACACTCGTTTAACGTTAGTGTCACAACCCAAAATCGGTTCAGGTCGTGATGGCACCTAACGGCGAGGTTAGGCAAGCCAACGTACAACTATAACAATAAAAGTGCGGAATATAATCAACGGTATGGGGTAAGGCCGTAGAAACAAGCTGAGCCACAGCTAGGCCCAATATATACAACCCCAAAATTACCAACATAACTACAACAAGTGTGTGCCAGGCCTAGTGTCACAGTGTCAACGGGCGGCTACATAGATACAACAACTGAAATATACATATACAAAAATATACAAGCCGCAGTCTGGAACAAAAGACTGAGCAAAATGAAACTAGAAGGCTCCAGAGGTGCTGTCAGGAAAACGCCAAGAAGACAGCTCACCGTATGGAGCGACGCCGCGATCAGTACCTATCAGCTGACGGACGAACATACGAACCAGTCTCAATACCTGCACAGTCAAGTGCAGAAAAAAAAAGTGCAGCATGAGTACAGATAATCACATATGTACCCAGTGAGTATCCCGTCTAAACTCGTAAAGAGTAGTGACGAGAGGTGGAATGCATACTCACTAAGGTCCAGTACATAATAAAATAAGATACAAACCGAGCAGTAAATCATGTGAGAAAAATACATCAAGTATAAGGACATGTAATCAACAAACATGTAACTGATCTTAAACATAACCTCTCTTTGTAGACTGACCATATGTATCACTTGTATTCCTTCTCATTATCTGTGATTTATCTTAGCTTATTACCTCAGTTATTCACTTTTCAGTTCTCAGTATCGTTTCTTAACTCACCATCGTACGATCCCAACT